>PVJN01003929.1:29246-95531 GCA_004026805.1 Lasiurus borealis | reverse complement strand
TTCCTCTTCCTCTTTCTTTTCCTTTTTCTATTCCTAAAGAATACCCTCCAACATTTCATGTAGTGCTAATTTGGTGGTGATGAACTCTTTTATCTTTTTCTTGTCTTGGAAGCTCTTTTTCTGACCTTAAATTCTAACTGATAGCTTTCCTGGGTAGAGTAATCTTGATTGTAGGCCCTTGCTTCATCACTTTGAGTGTTTCTTGCCATTCCCTTCTGGCCTGCAAAATTCCTGTTGAGAAATAAGTCAGTTGGCATTGTATGGGTGCTCCCTTATAAGTAACTAACTGCTTTCCTTTTGCTGCTTTTATAATTCTCTCTTTATCTTTAACTATTGGCATTTTAATTATGATGAGCTTCTTTGGGTTCATCTTGTTTGGGACTCTCTATTTCCTGGACTTGTATGTCTATTTCTTTCACTGGGTAAAGGAAGTTTTCTGTCATTATTTTTCCAAATAGGTTTTTACAGTGGTACCTTGAGATACGAGTTTAATTCTTTCTGTAACCTTGAGGCATGGAAAACTATGAGACGGTCTCGGTAAACTGGTGGGTTGTGTGCAGCCAGCCAATCCCTTTGATTACTCCTATCTCAGATGTTGCTCGTATTTCAAAGCAAAAATCACTCGCTCCACGGCTCGTATCTCAAAAATATCATATGTTAGGGCACTCGTATCTTGAGGTACCACTATACTGTTTACCTACACCACCAACTTGAATGGTGATATTTGTGACTTTTAAATGTAATGTATTCTCTTTAAACTAGACAAGGAAAAAAACAGATTTGCATTTTTATTTTTGAAATATGGTTTTTATTCATTTTTAAGGAGAGAGAGAAACAGTGATGTGAGAGAGAAATATCCATAGTTTGCTTCCCATACTAACCCCAACTTGGGACTGTACCGGCAACCTGGCTATGTGCCCTGACTGAGGATAGAACTGGTAACCTTTTAGTCTATGGGATAATGCTCAACCAACTTAGACACATGGCAGGGCACCAGGTTACATTTTAATGTGGAACAGTGGCTTCAATATTAGACAGGCATGAATTCAAGTCCTCAGTGACCTGGATCATAAATTTGTGTAAAAGTTAATAAATTGGGGAAATTATATATGTAAAATTTACTCATTTTGTAGTCATATTTACTAGTCTCCTAACATAAGATATTGCCATATGGACTGAGCTGGTTGTATGTTATTTTTTGGTAATATTGGCTGAGAGGTTGATTCCTATTCCATCACAAAAGAATGGCTGTATTTTGTTCTCCACTGCTGCTCTAGGATGGTATTATCATATTGTAGTAGGCATTAGAATGACAATACCAGCCTCTTCGAGGCAGAGAATTTCTGTGTCATGCACTAAACGAAATGCTTCTTATGGCTTTCATTCTCTTATCCTTCGACAACTTGGGATTTGAGATATCAAGGCTTAAGGAACGTTGGTAGTAAGTAGCTGATCTGGGATTCAACCACACACATATGTCTAATTCCAAAATTAAAACTCTTTGTCACTCTAAATGATTGAGTTTTTTGAGCAACTGGGAGAAAATTTCAACAAGGTCATATAGAAATTATACAGTATATGTAGGAGGGAAGATAGTTCTGATGAAGATAGGATGGAAATAAGAATAAACTCATTTCCCAACAAAAATGCAGACACATTTTAATTACAAGTTGTTCAGTAGAACACTGTTTACAATAGTGCATCATTGGAATCAATTTTTAAGACCATCATCAGGAAATCTGATAAATAATACAGAATAGTATGGAACCATTGCAATTCATGAAACAAATCTTTAACCATTGTCTTAGAAAGATATCACATTGGTTACAAAGAAGAAAACAGATTATAGACTGGTATGTATGTATATCTACATGTGAATGTATGTATTGGATAGTCACTACTGTACACATGATTGAAAGTAATGCCTATAAAGAAGGAAGAATTTATGAGGTGGAGTGACAGTCAATAGGACTTTTACTTTATTTTCTGTCAAATAAGTATGCATTTGTGTTTACAAATTCACTAACTTAACTCACTAATATACACTTTTTTGTGCCTAACATGACCATGCACTACTCTTTTAAACTTTTGAGTCTTGTGTTTGTTCTAGAAATAATTTAGAAGCATGATATAAGAAAGTTGCACTGATTTTCAAACCAAAATTTGGGGAGTGAGCTTAGAAGAGCCTGCATGAAGGTGTGTGGGGAATGCAGAGGATAGAAAAGGTGAACAACAACACACAACACAGCTCTCGTGGAGTTTAGAGTATGTGTCCCTTCCATCAACCCCTTCCATTTGGAGAAAGTCTGGAGGACAAAATTCAGTGCATGCACTCAGTTCACAGGAGAAAGTGCATTTCCCAAGAAAAAGAAAAAAAAAGAAGTGAACTGAGGAATTTTTGAGAGTTTCTCCAGACCATTGTTCCTGTTTGACTATAATGTGACTATTCATACACTTTCCACAGATTCTGATTTTTATGGTGCCATAAAGTAAAATTTTTGGTAGTGGGTAACACAATACTATCCATGACAGCATTAATTAATGAAGAATTCTACTTAGTGAGGGTGAGCATCATATTTTTCTGAAAATGAATCTTGAGAGCTTCCTTGATTATACTGTGATTCTGCTTCCATTATCATTTAGAGATTTGAGGCATGAGATGGGTCTGGTGATTATAATGATTTAGGAGGAGAAATAATATGTGAGATTTATGGGAGATTCTATAATTTCATCCTCTATAGCATTAAAAAATACATCACATCACTAGATTTGGGTGTGTTGTATTTTAATATTGCCTGTTGTGATACCTTGTGCAATATACCTGCCTGCATATTTGTCCTGACCTCCCCTGACATCAATAGTGCATACACTGTAGAAATTATTGAAGAAAAGAGAATCTAATGCACTTTTATGAGAAAATTCTTTAGGATAGAGGCCATAATGGAACATAAGAGGGGGAAAAAATTACTCATTAAATATTTCCTAGGAATTACTCACTATTTCATTGAACAATATGGCCCTGGCCTTGTGGATGTGTCAGTGAGTGCTAAGCAGAGCTGCCTAGCTCCCTGACGTGAGCCAGGTGGCGCCCATAGCAGCTCTGATCCGAGACATGCAATGCAGTCTTTGTGCTTTCTGGGGCCATTACAGGTTCTGACAATTAGTTTCTATCAGTTTGGGCCACAACTTCTTTATAAACAAGATTTTTTGTATGTACCCAAATCTGCTCCAACATTGTTCAGGTCCTATGAAGATGTGGGCTATTGATGCTTGATACTTCAGCCATTAAAATGAAAAGTGAAATAACTCAGGTGCTTTCCAATATACAGAAATGTACCATTATTTCTACTAAGAAGATACCTGACTTTTTCAGTTTCTATCTGAATATTTTTATGTTTTTCTTAATAAACAGATAAATTCTAAGAAATATTACCGCCGATTATTTTCTTCAAACATCAGATATCAAAGAAATGGAATGAAATAAATTTTCTTTTTAATTTTTTCTTTAAAATTTTTAAATATTTCATTAAATCTAAGATTCATTGATTGCATAATGCACCATTATTTTATGAACCAATGTGAATTGTAATTGTGAGCTTAATCTCAATTTTGATAAAGGTAGAAGAAATGTATCTTAAAATCAATGAAATTTGATAATCACAAGTGACATGTGATGAGAAAAAGCAAACAGCACACATCTATGTAGGCATGAAAAATCTAAACCTTTACAAATAACGTGTTCTGCATTTCCCATAATCACATATATTGGCTTTTTACAAGACGCAATAATTAAACATAATTTGAATTGCAAATGTTTTTAAATAGTTCAATGTATTTTAATAGCAAACTTACAGAAACAGCACAGAAGACAGACAACATTAAAAAGATGTATTTGGAGGGGGAGCAATGGGAAGATATGTATAAAAAATTAATAAAAAGAAACAAACAAAAAACACACACATGTATTTGCATGTAGGGCAACTCAGAAAAGTATAGGGAATCGATGGAATCCACTGTATGATAAAATGCTACAAACACCATTTAGCAGCCATCAATAGGAAATTTACTTGTTTTAAAAAAATTCAAATGCTGACATTATCCAGAGAAATGTAACAGTTTATTTATCTATAATAATAAAAATGTAATATGCAAATCTACCGAATGGCCAAACAGTGGAATGACCATCCAGACAACCTTTCGGACGAAGCTGGGGCTACAAGGGCTGAGGCAGTCTGGGCTGCAAAGGCCTAGTCTTACACAAATTTGGTGTATCAGGCCTCTAGTACTGTTATACAGTTGAACTGCTGAAACTTGCTCACTGAGATATTTGACTTCCATTAATGCTTTACATCCTGCATTTATATTTTAAAAATTCACATACAAATGAAAAATGGAAAAACTGCCTATACCTGATTCCTGTCTTCTTTTCAACTTGTTATATTTTAAGAATGAAATGTTTCCCATCTTAGGGATTCTTAAACAGGCACTTCACGTATGTGGCATGCTAGCTGATGTTTGGCATAGTTGTTACATCTTTGGCATGAAGAGACCCAGGTGGGTGTCTTCAGAAAGGCCAACCAGACAGGCCTCCTGCCTCCTGCAAAGCACCTGTAGCCACCATCTGGGAGTGCAGGTCTGCTCTTTCTTTTTTTTTTTTTTCTTTTGATTTTTTTACAGAGAGGAAGGGAGAAGGATAGAGAATTAGAAACATTGATAGGCTTCTTACTTCACACCTCCTACTGGGGATGTGCCCACAACCAAGGTAACCAAGGTACATGCCCTTGATCGAAATCAAACCTGGGACCTTTCCTTTTTGCCAAACTGGTCAGGGCCCAGGTCTGTTCTGAAGCCTAAGCAGTTCTTGCACCAGGTGTGGGGAGGGAAGTCTGCTAGTCAGAAGTCCCAGGACTTCTGAGAAGGCCTAAGTTCACAGAGTGCTGCGTGCCAGGCCAGTGGCAATGAGGTTCCTTCACCCCGCCAGGGCGCACTCCTGCAATTTTGGTAGCCAGTTGCTTCACCCCGTGGTTGGCAGGCAGTCAGCTTTGTAGGAGCAGTGTACATGGTACAGAAACCTCTGTACCTACCCCATTCCCCTTCAGCTGGACTCGGTGAGCTGTAGACGGTGCAGGCATTGGAGATGCGGGGACATCTGCAAATGGTGGTTGTTGTGTTTTTTTTTTATTATTATTTAACAACATATTATGGACACTTACCCCATTTTTAAACCACTAAAATGTTATTCAGAAATGTCTTTTTTTTATTTTTAAGTCAAAAGTTACAAACTGTGGCCCACAATCCACTGTCCTAAATATCAGTAAATTTTATATACTTTCCTTCTGTCCAGCTTTCATCAAAGATCAGGTGAGGCTGAAGATTCGGCATATGGACAGTTTCCAGCCAAGTAATGACTCCCCAACCAGAGAACACATTCTCTTCCCATTCTCGGCATTCCCACAGTGCATTGTTCTCATATACCAGCCTGCATCTCTTGTTTCCATCCCTGCCTGGCCTTCATTGAGCTTTGGGTTTGCAACACCTACTTTAAACATTTGTAACAAAACTTACTGCAATAACATAGAAAGGGTTTTCATTTACATTCTATATTCACTTAGAAAATTACAGAATTTCTCCCTGTCCTCCCCCTTCACCACCTAAGATTCTTACTGCAGATATTTCATATATCCATCCCACCAGTTCTGAAAGCTACAATAGATGAGCTATCAGTTCCAGTTATGGCCCCAGGTATGTATACTGTTCTTTCCTCCCATGTGCATCTTCTCTGATTATCATAGATACAAGTACACTTCACATTGGGATTTCTTCATTAAATCGCTTTCCTAATGATCTGCCTTTGTTCATCCAAGGGAGATGTTTCCCTGGTACCACTCTACCCCCACTCTGATCCTGAATCTGCTTGACCACTGCCTTCCTTGTTACATCTCCAGAGTTTGGGAGATGAACTTACTCTTTGATCCATGCCATTTTCTTCGTTGGCAAAGACACTGTATGTGGAAATATTTACCTGAGCTTCAGGAATGAGAAGAGCTGGAGGATGCTCCTGCCAGATGTGGCCATTCTCCAATGTTAGGGTTGGCATAGAGTAGATGTTGATTGATAGCACCAAGCGAGATGTCACAGTTATTCTTTCTAGACTTCTTATAACTATTTTATCACTTGAACAGGTTTCTTAAAGAGACTCTCAGAATCATCACTATTTTTTGAATGTGTATATTCTACAAAATAGACAATAAAATAATTTAAATGTAATTCTATTTCTGGAAGACATGCAGATACATTTCTATTCTGCTTCAAGCCTAAAATAGAAAAAATACATAGTGCTGAATTCAGTGAAATTATGAGACTATCAAACAATGCATATCATGAAGAATTTAGTGCTAGTTTAGATACTAGTTTACATACATCACAATTAGATTAGAGTCTCCCACTCTCTCTTTAATGTCATATCAACTATGTAGCCGGCAGGTGTTATTCCCTGAGGAATGATTTGGTAGGACTGAGATGGATAGCTTACTCTAAAAACACCCTTCTCTTTGGTAAACCTCCTCACTGGGAAGACATGAAAGCATAGCGCTTCCCATAGCTTGCTATTTGATTGTGTCCTCAGCAATGTGAATTACATGCAAAGATATATAACCAGGAAGTTCACCAGACTTAACTCTTATATATGGCATTTCTCAAGACTTTCATGAAAGCAAGATTCTGTGGACTATTGCAAAGCTCAATACTAGTAAGAAAATTCTGCATGCTATCTGAAGGTGTTGAATGATGGACAAAAAGAATAGAGCCAATTGGGTAGAAGCCAGTTGGATATATCTACATTATAAAAATCCTTACTTTCTTAAGTAAGGCAAAAATTTAAGACATAAAGCAATACTGTTTTACCATGATTACTTTCATGGTAAAATTTCTAAATTTCTGATTACAAGAAAATACATGCTTAATACAGAAAATCTAAACACACAAGAAATAGCAAATACAGCTCCCATGATGCCAATATCTAGAGAAAATACTTATTAATATTTTTATGTCTGCTGGTTCTGGATGAAATTTAGGGTGGGGTTGTGACACATTTAAATCTTTTGAAATTATGCTTTATATAAATATTAATCCTGCTATTTTCATTTAATTTATGACATAAACGCACACATATTATGGCTATACATAATGTATAACAGCCAATAATATATATCAAAGCTATTTCCCCAACTTGTTGAAAATTTCTGAAAGCATAATATAATGGCATCATTGTGTGGTTATCCACCATATCAACATAATAAAATTTGCTGAACCAGTCTTCTATTGTTGGTCATTTAGTTGTTTTCATTGTTGGTATTGTAAATAATTGTTTTGAGAAGCACTTATAATGATTCTGAATGAGTGAAGTAAGTGGATAAAAGGTATTGAATGAGAGGTAAGACACAATAGACTTATTGCCAATTTTTTGACAAAAGTATTACTGTTATCTTACTTGCATTGAATGAGTTCTGATTTCAACCTAGTTTCACTGGCATGAAGTAACCTTATTTTTTAAACATTACTTTTTAATAAGTAAAAAAGGTATCACTTTGTTGCTTTCAAGAGCATTTCTTTCATTTCTGGTGAGAATGAATTTTATTCCATGTAAGCATTTGCTTTTGTGGGAATTAATAAACTGCTGCAGGCAAGGGTGACCTGACACAAAAAAATGTTGTTTATGCATTTGAACATCAGCCTTACATTAAAATATGCTTTTCAATTTATAAAAGTGCTACCACATACATAATTACTTCATTTGAGTCTTATAAGAACCTTGTGAGGTAGGAAAGATCAGGTATTAATTTTCTATTTAAGACTGAGACAGTGAGGCTCAGAAAAAATTAGTAATTAGTCCAACTTAATCCAGGTAGCAAGCAGAAGAGGTATTTTTGTTTTGTTCTGCTTTTCTTGCTATTGAATCAGCAGGGTTCAATAGAAACTACTGTTTGTGCAAGTAAAATCCAGTTGAGGCAAAATGCAAGAAAGTGAAATAACGATTACTGTTCAATTGATTCCTACAATAGAGTAGAAGACATCAAGAAAATGGCCGGTATCATCTTTTACATGATGTCTAAGAACTGGAATATAAATGTTTAATAAAAGAAAAAAGTAAAAAGATGAGCTGGAGGGCTATTTTTCTGACTGTTGCCTCAGAAACTATTAGCCCTAAGTAGTCATGGGCTTAAACAAGGTAACAAAAGAAATATACAGAGAACTGACAATATTTTTGAGGCAATATTTAAGAAGACACCACAAACCAAAGAAGCAGAGTGTTGACTATATGTTCAGAATAAAAGTTTTGTTTCTCCATTATTACACAACTAGAGGCCTGGTGCAAGAAATTCATGCACCGGAGGAGGTTCCTCAGCCTGGCCTGCACTCTCTCACAGTCTGGGACCCCTCAGGGGACATCCCTCTTACAGTCCAGGACCCCTCGCTTCCTACCACCCCCCTCTTGCTGTTCCTTAGTGCTGCCGCAAAGGCAGGGGAGGCTCTCTTGACTGCTGCTGCACTCAGCAACCATGTGGCACTTCCCCTGTGGGAGTGCACTGATGACAAAGGGGCAGCTCCTGCATTGAGCATCTGTCCCCTGGTGGTCATTGAGCATCATACTACAGGGTTGTTCTGGTCATTCTGCCACAATGGTCACTTAGGCTTTTATTATATAGAAAGTATTTACTAATTGCAAAAAGGTAACTACTTCTAAGTAACTTATCTAAAGGGAGAAAAGTCATAAAATATTTATAGTGACTATTCCATTTTGATATTTTAAACTTACAAAAAATTTTGGATTTGCAATCCTTTATAATGATTTTCCCATAAAAAATCACAAAAATCTCTGAAAACAAATATCTGAGAATTTATTTTTAATTAATTTAATCAATTTTTATTGATAATAAAATTTCTTTAGGCATAGTGTAATTTTTAAATCAATGGTATCATCCTATATAATAAAAGCCTAGGTGGCCTCACATGACATCCTCACAAGATGGCTGCCCCCACATTGCCACAAGATGGTCACCACAAGATAGCCAGCAGGAAGGGGGGAAGGTGTGGGCAATCAGGCTGGAAGTGGAGAGTAGTTGGGGAAACCAGGCCTGCAGGGGAGGGCAGTTGAGGTGGACAAGGCCTGCAGGCGAGGGCAATTAGAGGTGATCAGGCTGGAGGGGAGGGCAGTTAGGGGTGGCCAGGCCTGCAGGGGAGGAAAGTTGGGGGCGATTGTGTTAGCAGGGGAGCAGTTAGGTGTCAATTAGCCAGCAGGGGAGTGGTTAGGGAGTGATCAGGTAGGCAGGTAGGCAGGTAAGTGGTTAGGAGCCAGCAGTCCTGGATTTTGAGAGGGATGTCTAATTGCCAGTTTTGGCACAATCCCTAAACTGGAAGTCAGACATCCCTCAAGGGGTCCCAGATTGGAGAGGGTGCAGGCTGGGCTGAGCGGACCTTTCTCCCCTGCATGAATTTTATGCACCAGGCTTCCAGTGTAGGTATAAAAATTTGTAACACTGTAAATGGCCCCACAGTGAAAACGAGAGAAAATATTCACACCAAAGAACAATTAGACCTAGAACAATTAGCAAATATGACCCCAAGATCTCCATATCCTGTGTTACTAGTTGAGAACTCAGCATCCAACAGAAAAGCCTCTATTTGGATTAGAGTGCCTATTCCATGGCAGGAATAAAGAGACCCATTCCATTTTTGTGGTCAGCAGCAGCTAGTAATGTCTAAAACTATACATAATTTGGAATTTCCTCAAAAAGGACACTATAAAACAAAGGGATCTTTGCACAGTAGAAAATAGGATTCTGCATTAAAAATGAAGAAATTAAGGATTTCTACAGCTATAAATGTTGAGACTAACTACTCCCCATGTCTGGAGCCTCCATTTGCCCAGCCTAAACTTTACAAGATGTAGATAGAAGATTATTCTCCAGTGAATCTTACCAGTCCAAGAGCAAAGCCCTAAGAACAATTACACTGGGGTTTATTCAGTAAACCAGCTAAGCTGTACCACTCCACAGCAAGATATGATGTCAGAAGATGACTTCATGTACACAGAACTTTCAATCAACTTTTTGGCCTCTCACTCTTAAAATATGAGCAGATAGGCAAATATTGCCAGATCTCTCACTTAGCAAAGCCTCCAACATAAAGGACACCAGCCCAAATATGCAAACAGATATAAGCAAATTGTTGGGAGCAGTTAACACAAAAACTTAAAATATTTATAGGTCACTAGACTCTACAGAGAAGATAGCAATAAATCCATAAAATAAAAAGAGAAATTTAGAGAACAAAAAATGTCTTAGAAATTAAAATTAAGGTAGAATAAATAAAATTTTCAGTAGGTCTAGATTATACAATTGACAAAAACCCCTTGGAAATTGAAAAAAATGCCTCTGAAATTAATGTGAAAAGTCATTGAGCTGGTAATTGAGAGGGAAAGGATAAGATAATTAGATGATCTTTCAGGAAGTTCAATACTCAAATGGCCTTTATAGAAATAAACATTGTGAGATTCTAAATTTTTAAAGCCTATTATGTTTTCAGTAGAATGTATAAAATATAAGCACACCATAACACATCATTATGAAATCACAGAACTCAATGGACAAAAGAAGGATCTGAACTTCCAGAGATTAAAAAAAATTACTTAAAAATGAAAAATAAAAAACCAAAGTAACAGTGGATGTTTCAAAAATAACTATGATCTAGAGTGAATTTATAGGTCAAGAGGTAAAATTATATGCTTATGTTTTAGACACTCGGAGGTAAATACAAAAATAAATAGCAAGAACTGGAAGTTGTTGCTTTGGGGAGATTGAAAAAGTGATGTAAGTATGCATGAAAGTTTCTTTAGAAATAAAACTTACATTAATCAGGTTTTTTGAGTAATATATATACGCACACAGACACACACACACACACACACACACACACTAACATATATATAAGCCTAAGCAACTGAAAGACCAAATGACCAGTCGCTAAGACATGCACTGACCACCAGAGGCAAACACTCAATGCAGGAGCTGCCCCCTGATAGTCAGTGAGCACTTCTCAGCTGACTGACTCATCCTGGCAGCCTACCAGCCCAGTGGCAGCCACTTACTCCCTCAGTAGTCCTGTAGGTCAATCTCCAAAGAAAGGGCCAAGCACCAACAGACCAGTGCTGCCGACAGGATCCCAATAGCACCACCAGGCTCCAGGAAGTCGGTCTCATATACTGTGGCCACTTTCCCTCCCTAGACATTCGACAAGGAAGAAATGATATTAAAGAGGCCACCAGGTGGCTTCTGACAATCAACAAAAATGTTAGCTGTATAGATCCAGATCCTGGGCCAGCAAGATGTTCCACTACCCACCAGGAGAGCCAATCACATCCAAGCTCCCCACTTCAACCCCTGTGGGACTGCACACATGCATGAATTCATGCACCAGGACTCTAATATATATATATAATAGAGGCTAGGAATAAATGGTATCTATTTAACAAAAGGGAGAGAGACAGACAGAGAGAAAGCCAATCCACTAGGACATATACCCTGTACCAGAGGATGAATTGGTGACTAATCTAATGAAAGAGTTTGAAAACCAACTCAAATCAGGTGGTTTTTTTTTTGTTTGTTTGTTTGTTTTGTTTTGTTTTGTTTTGTTTTAATTCAGGGAGAGAGGAGACAGAAAAGATTTGTTGTTATACTTATTTAGATTTGTTGTTCTACTTATTTCTGCATTCATTGGTTGATTTATGTGCCCTAACCAGAGACCAAAGCTGCAACCTTGGCATATCAGGAAGGCACTCTAACCAACTGAGCTAAGTAGCCAGGGCTAAACAAATAACCAATTGAAGTTGGCATTTGTTGGTTCTCATAGCTAGGAAGGATACTGGGATAGCTAGAATATCAACAGAGGTTTGCAGGAATCCGGATGCCATGGTTTTGCTTACCTCTGTCTTTGTCTGGCTGCATCACAAAGGCACAGAATCTTCCTAAAGCATATAAAAAGGCCATTGGAAGTTTTATTTTACATTTTTTCTATTTTAGCAATACAAGTGGATGAGAGCTTCTTTATCTAGTATTCTATTTGTATACAAGTTCAGGTAGGACAGAGATTTTAAGAATGGCTGAGCCTGAGTCAGATGTTCTGTGGCCTGATCTGATAAAAGTGCAAAGCATGGTATTGTGATTGGCTTTGTCTCTCATTGTCCTCCAACTCATATCTTCTTCACATACCTTTTACTACAGTCAAGGCTGAAGTAACTAGTTTCATACCTGACAGTACTTTGCCTCAAAGAATCCAGGGACTCTGTGATACCTTCAGAAAAATTTTTGCTGCCAAATCTAATGTGCAACAGAGTGAGCATTCCACTTGGCAACTCTTGACCAATGGGATATGGGAGCCAGTAGATAAATGGCTTTCCCTTGTTTCCCTCAGGTAAACCCTTTAAGATGTATTTGGTATGGCTTCTTGGAAGGAAGATACAGTGGGATTAAACACCAGTGCCCTCATTATTCACAGGTGACATGATATTGTACATAGAAAACCCTAAAGACTCCACACAAAAAAATCCAGATTTAATAAATGAATTTGGCAAAGTAGAAGGATATAAAATTAATATACAGAAATCATTGGCATTTGTATTGAACTATTAGAAAGAGTAACAAAACAAAACAGAAAGAGACCTAGGAATAAACTTAACCAAGGAGATGAAAGACTGGTACTCAGACAACTATAGGACATAGAAAAAAGAAATAGAGGAAGATAAAAACAAGTGGTAGCATATACCATGTTCATGGATTAGAATGATTAAGATAATTAAAATGTCCATACTACCCAGAACAATCTATAGATTCAATGCAATTCCTATTAAATTACCAATGGGATATTTCACAGATCTAGAACAAATCTCCAAAATGTATATAGAATCAAAAACACACCAAATAACCTCAGCAATCTTGAAGAAGAACAAAGTTGGAGGAATCACAATCCCAATTTTAAAAAACACAACAAAAACAAACAAACAAACAAACAAAACTATACCACAAAACCCTGTAATCAAAACAGCCTTGTGCTGGCACAAGAACAGGCATATAGGTCAATGAAATAGACCATAGACCCCCAGAAATCGACCCAAGCCATTATGCTCAATTAATATTTGACAAAGGAGCCAAGGACATATAATGGAGTAAAGATAAGCTCTTCAATAAATAGTGTTGGGAAAGTTGGACAAATATATGCCAAGAAAAAAAAGAAGAAGAAGAAAAGAAACAAAGTAGATCACTAACTTACACCATATACAAAAGTAAACTCAAAATGGATAAAAGACTTAAATATAAGTCATGAAACTATTAAAAAAAAACTAGAAGAAAACATAGGCAGCAAAATATCAGCTATCTCTTGTAGCAAGATATTTACAGATGCATTTCCTAGGGCAGTGGTCGGCAAACTGCAGCTCATGAGCCACATGTGGCTCGGGAGCCAGGGTTTGCCTCTCTACTCTCTATTGACTAATGGGTTTGCCGACCACTGACCTAGACTCTCCATTCCAATAATTGCAGGCTGTATTGTTCCTTATAATTAAGCCCCTATCCCAGTGGTCGGCAAACTCACTAGTCAACAGAGCTGTAAACCTTGGCTTTCAAGCTGCATGTGGCTCTCGAGCTGCAGTTTGCCAATCACTGTCCTGGGGCAACGGAAACTAAAAAGAAAATAAACAAATGGGACTATGTCAAAATAAAAAGGTTTTGCACAGCAAAAGAAACCATCAACAAAATGAAAAGGGAACCCACTGTCTGAGAGTGAGAGAACATATTCACCAATCATACATTAATAAGGGGTTAATATCCAAAATGTATAAAGAATTTACACAATTCAATACCAAGAAGACAAACAATTCAATTAAACAGTAGGCAAAGAACTTGATAATATATTTTTGCAAAGAGGACATACAAATGGCCAAGAGACATATGAAAAAAAGTTAAAAGTGAATCTTTGAGTTACATCCAGATTCAAAAACTAAGATAAAATATTTTGTCCTTGAAAGTTTCTAGATTTGGCCCATTTAGACAGTCTTTTTTTGTTGTTTTAAGAAATGGTTTAAATTATAATTTATTTTTTTTCAATCCTTCTAAAGGACTCATTTTATTTTTTTAAATTTATCTTTATTGTTGAAAGTATAGCAGATGTCCCCTTTGACTTTTTTTTTTTGTATTTTTCCCCATTGAACCCCTCCTCCATGAATCTACCCCTTCCAACTCTTTGCCTTTGCCATACTGTTGTCTGTGTCCTCGAGCTATACATGCATAGAAGTTCCCCTGTCTACCTCCACCTTCTCAATCAAATTCATTATCAGCCGAAACCAGTTTGGATCAGTGGATAGAGCATCGGTCTGCGGACTGAAAGGTCCCAGGTTTTATTCCAGTCAAGGGCATGTACCTGTGTTGCAGGCACATCCCCAGTAGGGAACGTGCAGACGGCAGCTGATTGATATCTCTCTCTCATCCATGTTTCTAATTCTCTATCCTTCTCCTTTTCTCTCTGTAAAAAATCAATAAAATATATTTTTTAAAAGAAATTCATTAATCAGTTTCATGGTTTTATGTCTCTGGATCTATTTTATTTATCAGTTTATTTTGTTTATTGGATTCCACATATGAGTGAGATCATGTAATATTTATCTTTCTTTGACTAGCTTATTTCAATTAGCATAATGCTCTCCAGGTCTATCCAGGCTGTTGCAAATGGTAAGAGTTCTTTATTTTTTACAGCTGCATAGTATCCCATAGTTTTTACCCAAGTCAGCTTCTGAAGAGTACTTGGGCTCTTTCCAGATTTTAGCTATTGTAAACTGTGTTGCTATGAACATAGGGGTGCATGTATCCTTTCTAATTGGTGTTTCTTGGGATATGTTCCTAGAAGTGTGATCACTGAGTCAAACGGGGGTTCCATTTTTAATTTTTGAGGAAAACAGATATTATTTTTCATAGTGGCTGCACCTATCTGCATTCCCACCAGCAGTGCACGAGGAATCCCTTTTCTCCACACCCTCGCCAGCACTTGTCGTTTGTTGATGATAGTCATACTGACAGGTGTGAGGTGATATCTCATTATTGTTTTCATTTGCATCTCTTGAATGCTTAGTGACAGCATTTTTCATATGCTTCTTGGCCTTCTTATCTCCATATTAGAGAAGGGTCTAGTTAGGACCTCTACCCATTTTTTAAATTTAATTGTTTATCTTCCTTTTGTTAAGTTGTATGAGTTCCCTATATATTTTGAAAATTAACCCCTTATCGATATTATCATTGGCAAATATATTCTCCCACGCAGTGAGTTCTCTTTTTAATTTGTTAATGGTTTCTTTTGCTGTGCAGAAGCTTTCTATTTTGATGTAGTCCCATTTGTTTATTTTCTCATTAGTTTCCTTGGCTCTAGGAAAAGATATCCATAAATATTGCTACGAGAGATGTCTAAGATTTTATTGTCTATGGTTTCTCCTAAGATTTTTATGGTTACACAGCTTACATTTAGGTCTTGTATCCATTTTGAGTTTATTTTGCATATGGTGTAAAATGGCTGTCTAGTTTCACTTTTTTGCATGTACCTGTCCAGTTTTCCCAGAAGCATTTATTGAAGAGACTGTCTTGACTCCATTGTTTGTTCTTGCCTCCTTTGTCAAATATTAATTGAGCATAATGGCTTGGGTCAATTTTTGGGGTTTCTGTTCTGTCCCATTGATCTATTTTTCTGCCCTTATGCCAATACCAGGCTGTTTTAATGATGATGGCTTTATAGTATAACTTGATATCTAGCATTGTGATCTCTCCAAACTTATTCTTCTTTTTCAAGATTGCTGCAGCTATTTGGGGTCTTTTATGGTTCATATACATTTTTGGAGTATTTATTCTATATCTGTGAAATATGCCATTGGTATTTTAATAAGGATTGCATTGAATCTATAGATTGCTTTGGGTAGCATGGACATTTTAATGATGTTGATTCATTATTAATTTTGATCAATAAAATACCATAAACATTTGAAAATACCATAAACACGGTATTTTCTTCCACTTGTTTGTACCTTCCTCTATATCTTTTTTCAATGTCCTGTAGTTTTCTAAGTCAAGTTTTTTACCTCCTTGGGAAAGTTTATTCCTAAGTATCTTAATTTTTTGCTGCAATTGTAAATGGGATTGTTATTTACTTTCTCTTTCTGAGAGTTCATTATTGGTGTATAAAATGTCATTGATTAATTTTTTTATTCTACTACATTGCAAATTCATCTATTAAATCTATAGTTTTTTTTTGGTGGAGTCTTTTGGATTTTCTATGGGTAACATTATGTCATCTATGCATTATAGTTTTACCTCCACCTTTCCAATTTGGATGCCTTTTATTTCTCTTCTTATCTGCTGGCTATAGATAGGACTTTCTGTACTATGTTGAACAAGAATGGTGAAAGTGGGAATCGCTGTCTTGTTCCTGTTCTTAGGAGAAATGGTTTTAGTTTTTGTCCATTGAGTATGATGTTGACTATAGGTTTGTCATATATGGCCCTTCTCATGTTGAGATATGCTCCCTTCTCTTCCCACTTTGCTGAGAGTTTTTATCAAAAATGGTGTTGGATTTTGTTGAATAATTTTTTCTGCATCAATTTATATGGCGATGTTATTTTTATCTTCCAGTTTGTTTATGTGATGTATCACATTTATTGATTGGCACATATTGTATCAATCTTGCATCCCTGGAATAAATCCCACTTGGTCATGGTATATGATCTTAATAATGTATTTTTAAAAATTTTTTCCTACTTTAAGTGGTTTTGAAATGCTTTTTTTTTGTTATTGCCTAAATGAATTCAATTTTGATAATTAATTTTAAAATATTCAGATTATACATTGATCAAATAATTTAGTCTTTAAAACAGTAGTATTAGTATGGCAAATGCATGTCTTTAAAAAAGATATATGATTATTCTGAACTGCTAAAAATCATCAATTATACTTCTTATATTATGTTATAATTTTTCTTACTCATATGTGTTTCTGCATTAAATTGTAATGATCTTGAAGACAGAGACTCTTTCTTCTTTGCATCTCCTTTGGTTCATAACAATGAGTACTGCATGTAGAAGTAAATAAATGTTTCATTCACTTATTGTTATTGATTATAACATCCTACTTCTTAATAAAAGAATTAAATTATTCTCAATGTAAACAATACAAATAAATAAAAGGAAGAAAATAAAAAATAATTCCACTATCCAGGGATTATCAACAGTAACAATTTAGTGTGTGTTCTTCTAGTCTCTTCTTCAATTTTATACACATGTAAACACCACACACATACACACACACACACACACACACACACACACACATGTTAATGATATATATGGAACATACAGAATAAAATGAGATCATCTATATATATATAAAAAGCTGGAAACCAGAACACCTAAAAACCAAAAGGACCAGTTGCTATGATGCTCTCTGTGGCCAGATAACCATCCCCATTGGGCCCTTATCAGCCTCTCCCACCCTGATCTGTGGTGGGGCAGGAAGCCAACACCCCCCCACCACACTTCCTCCACCTGCCCTGATAATTCAAAGCCTCTCCCCCCAACCAGCCCCACCCCTAATTGCCCCTCTCCCCCATAAGGTGCGTGCCCACCGACTACCCTTCCCTAGGCTGTCGCCAACCCCGATGGGCCCCCAACACCCCAATAAGCTCATGGCCCATCCCCCCCAGCCAGCTTCACCCCCAGTTTCCCTCCCCCACTCTGAATAGGGGCAGGGCTGGCTGGCTAACCACCCATGAACCCTCCCCTGGCTCCTGTCCAGGCTGCTGGCCCCAGGTCAGTCCCCCCAACCCATTTGGGGGTGGGGCCAGCCCTGTGAGAAATGGGCCAGCCATTCCCACCCCCAATCTGCCCCTACAACACTGATCAGCCGAAAGCTCCTCCCCCCAGCCAGCTCTGCCCCTGATCGACCCCACACACACAATTGGAGCTGAGGCTGGCTGGCTCACCTCCCATGGCTTCTCCCCCAGTCCCATTTGGAGGCAGAGACAGCCCGTCCACTGCCCACAGCCCCTCCCTATGGCTGGCTCTGCCCCTAATCGGCCTCCCTACCCCAATCAAGAGTGTGGCCCACTGGCCAATCACCAACAGCCCCTTCCCCCAACTGTCCAAGCACTGATAGGGCCCCAATTGTTGCAGGCCTGCAGACCAACCTCCCACTATCTCCCCTCCTCCTGATCTGCAGATTGGGGCTGGGCCAGCAACAATCCACTTATGCACAAATTCTTGCACTGGCCCTCTAGTATTAAACATAATACTTTGGTTCCCTACTTTGTTTTATAATATCACAATAATTTTTATCACTTTATTGGATTTTGTACTTAAACTTTAAAATTAAACCTTACTGGAATTAATAATAAAGAAAAATTACTTCATCACCATCCACTAACCAACATCTCTGAAGTAAACTATGTTAACATTTTGTGTCTAGCCTTCCCACACCTTTCACTGTACATTCCTACAAACAAACAGAAGTACATAAGCATTTATAAGATTTTACACCCTTTGGATCGCAAGATAGAGAAATGAAAAAAAATTCAATGTTTTATTTTCAGAATTTGGCTGATAAGACTGGATGAATAAAATTTAGTAAAATTTGATATACAAAGTTTACTTACTAGATATTAGACTATTTTTATTAATATTTAGATTCTATTTTTTCTTAGAAAATAAGTCTGGTAAATGTAGTTTCTATATAGGTGAATAAGGAAAAGTAAATTAATCCTTTTGTAATTTTCATAGTAGTCTTTATGGATAAATATCTGTTAAATTTAAAAATCATTCAACATTGAGTACAATTATTTCCTCTCGAGTAACAAGGAAATCTTGTATCATCTAGTTTAATATGTAGAAAATCAGATTCCCATTCTTTCTGACCTATATTGTGAAGGGCCCCTAGGAATATAACTTGAAGAAAGTTAACTCAATAGTCATTCAGTTTACAGAATGAGACACCTACAAAATTATTAAAAACACTTAAATTCACTGAGTTGCTTATCAAACTTCCTTTAGTCTAATTAAATAGTTGTTCTCATCACTTCTTATAATTTATTTTACCCTAGATAAGAGGCAAATATATCTAGCCTCTGAATACTATTAAATGTTTCCCTCATAATATATCATCAACAAAGTCCTGCTGAATTAATGAATTATGTGCATGTTTGAAAGTGGGATTATACTTGTCTAACTGTGACATCAGTTGTCATGGTGACTATCAGCCAATCAGTGAATAACGCCCTTACTTGGTAGTGTTTGAGTGAAGAAAGCTTTGTGCAGATGTCAGTCTGAAGTTTATGATGCTAAAACTATATTTGGCAGGCAAACCAATGTACTGTCCACTCTGTGTTTCTGCCCTCATTTTAAGTCAACCCCTTGATATTCAACTAGAATATTAAGAGACCCTGTGTCTTTGGAACAGTTTTGTTATTAATAGATCACTTGTAATAAACTGTGTATGAAATAATAGCTATTTGTATACTTATCTAATGAAGGCAACCCTTGGTATTTCTTTGTATTTGTAACTGCAAAATGTCAGATCTTGAAAGAAAGTGGGTATTTCAGGATATATTTTATGTCTGCTATTAAAACATGTCGAGTGATCTATAAATTATCCACATAGATAAACAGTGGATTAAAATTAGGCACTCTCATTCTGTCATCACTTTAATATTAATCACTAGAGTTTGGGTCTTTAATGTTAATATATACCTTTTAGCAGTATATGTCACTACATATTAAATTACATGATAGCTGACAGATCTTTAAAACATTTTTTTTTCTTTTTTATGTCATAACATGATAAGAAAGAGTAATTCTGCTTATATAGAATATTATTTAATCTTTTCACATGTTGTTTTTCACAGTTTATATTTCCAATGAACTAAAATGTTTTTATCAGTACCTCTTCTTGTTCATGTGTATACCAAAAACAATGATCAACCTTTTCATTTATTGTATATGGAGCTAAACAAAATAATGCCCATAAAACAATACTATTTTAGTAAAACCAAATTGGAACAAAATAATAAGTCTTCTAAGTTATTTATTTTCTTTACCTGGACTTAATTTTGTTATCCACAACACATTTTTAAAATGACAAAGAAACACATGACTTTATGTCCTAATCAATCTAAAATAGAAGGAGTTATTATATGTTCTATGGTAAAGAATGAGTCATTTACTTAACTCCTCTTATATTTTGAATATTCAGGAAAATATGAATAAATTGTATATGGCTATTTGACATAAAATGTTATATATCCACTGAAGAAAGTACAGGTGAGGTTGTTTGCCTATTAGTTGATGCTGAAAACAATACCCCTTCTACAAACCTATAGGTGTCTTAATGTTCCCATCTGCAACTGCACAAACCCATTCTAGACGTGAAACCTGTGTTGAGTAGGCACATAGCAATGTGCTATTTTTTGTAGAGTAAGCAAATAAATCAACCAACCTTTTTACCTGCTGCTCATTAGACTAAATGGAAAGCAGACATTTCTCCATTAGACTGGGTTGCTATTAATTTTTTGTTATTACGATAATACATTTGTCTCCTCCTTAAACTATGAAATCCACAAAGGTAGCAGCCATATCATATACATCACTATGTATTCAGCATTTTGAACAATGTCAAGTCTTCAAAAAACCTGTGAACACAAGTGAAGCTGTTTCTTGATAATTTATTTATGGAGATTGAAAATGTACAGCCTTGATAGATTATTTTTTCCTCTCTTAAATTGTCTTTAACTCAAGCATATTCAATTAATCAAATAAAAATTATCTTATACTTCATTTATTGGTATAAAAATAGATTTATGAAAATGAGAAAATAAGTCTTGAGGGGTAGCTAGAAAGTAAGATTCAAAATATCATATATTACTTATTATGAATCTTTAAATAATTTAAATGGTATTATAAAAATAATATATGAATACAAAGAAACAATTGTTACATTTATTTTTTAAATAAACATAGTTTCTAAACTTTTTTTCAGATATCTAGTCATTTTTCTACTTTCAAAAATGATATTTATAACCTATCTCACATATCTCTATTTCATTATAAATGCTACTGTTTTATATTTTAAGAATTTTTTTAAAATCTCAAGTCCCAAGTTTGTTTTTTTATAATGTATTGAAAATAATCAACACATTCATCCATCTTGAGAAAAATAAATTCCATAGATTGTGATAGGCTGTGATATTATTGAGAATATATACCTGGCAAAAAATGTCTCCACTGGAGCATGAAACCCTTGGCCTAAAGAGTCTATGGGACCTACTGCTGGGTGTACACACACCTCACAATAAGTGAACAGCTTGCAACTACATTTCATCTACCTGATGACCAAAATGAAGAACAAGGAGCGAGTATGAAGAAGACATGTAAATTCACCATAGTCACTATTTACATTTATTTGTCTTGATATCCCACACTATTTTGCTTGGGTTCAGTTCCATTGTAAATGCATGCTTTATTTTCTGTTTTCATTCTTTCTCTGTCATTGTCAACCTTGCATAGAATTTAAGAAGCTGATCATTAGCCCCTCTCAGAGCTAGTACTTAAACATCCAGCATGACCTACAGCAAGTATTCTCAACAATGAAAATATTTTATCTGTAAAAATATTGTTAGGGTATTTGTAATTAGTCTCCATACCATATTCCTATATTAGTTACTGTGGAAGTTTTTCAGTAGAACAGATGTATGTAGTAGTAAGGGTCCCATGTTGTATTAGTTCTTATGTTTTAAGGGGAGTCTCTTTATTATGCTAAAACCTGGCAAACAAATTCAAATCTGTATAGCATAAACTTATATATATATATATGTCATTAATATTTATGTGAACAAAAGTTTAATAAAATATTTTACTTAGGTCGCCTCTGGATAAATAAGACACATTTGAAAAATTCCTTAGTTTATAGCAAAATATGCATTTTCTGTAAAAGAACAGCAATAAAACTGGTAGTAAAATTATATAAAATATTTAGATTTTACTCTGTAAATTACTGAAATAAATATCCATAGAATCTCTAATAAAATATGTCAGAATTATCACACACAAAAATATTCAATGTTCTCTATTATTTTAGATAAATTATAATGGTTTACTTATTTGGGTGTAAATGCTATATAATTCCTATTTTCTTCCTAAATGGGATAGGTTTTTAATAATTTTTTTAGTAACCAGTTATAGATTTGTAGAATTTAAGTTTTTCTGTATATATTCAAAATTTGTTCTTTTTCTATTTCATCATGATCATTTTTCTTTCTTGATTTTTACTTATTATTTTTTTAGACTCTGCTCAGACTGCTTAAAGAAATATTTTTAAAAGAAAGGAATACACAATGGAAATGTGACTCAACTGTCAGTGATTTAATTTTTAAAAAAATCAAAAATGATGTTTCTGAACTGATAGACAAATTTTAAAAATTATAGTCAAACTCGGAACAAACTACATATTGCTATTGCTTTTCTTTAGTTGAAAAATTAAAATGTGATTTGCTTTATTTAAAGTCTTGATAAGATTATTTTTCCCATATGAAAGTATGAACACATTTGGTTCCCTGGTATAAAGTTCAAAAATTGTGAGTCTTGATAAGAATTATTGATAATCAAACAAACAAGTAGTTGTTTTGTTTTTGTTTTTATCTGAATTACACAGTGGTGATAAGTGAATTGCTAACTTTTACTCTATATTTTAATAGGACTTTGCCATCCCATGTGTAATTTTCTCTCACAGATATTCTCTCTCTAAAATTCAAATGACTAAGATGTTTTGTCTTTATCACCGGTATTGCTGTTCTAGCATGTTACCTTCAGAAAGACTAAAAGTTAAATCCAGCAGTGCCAAATGTGCTATTGATGGTGGGTACTTCTTTTGAATGTGGGGCAGTCTCCATTCCAACTGTAAGTCAAGTTCACTCAGTACTATATTTGCCTGCATTTTCTTTATATTTATGGATTTTATGTGTCATTTTAGGTGCTATTGAGCCATGCAGAGAATATTCCAACTATCTGAAACCATCTACTTGAGATAATGTTACTGGTGAGTTTTTTTTTTCTTTTGTTAATGCCTAGTCAAAATTATTTTTTTAGTAACTCAATGAACTAACTAAGGTTTTGCTTCCTTATATATTACTTGGAAGGAACTTATAGTGCCTGAATATGATGAGGAAATTTCTTCTCTGTAACTTGAAAATATCTTTTTCATAGTTATGGAAAATCATATACATATATATATATATATATATGTATATGGAGAAAGAGGTAATATGCAAATTAGGCCAGAATGTCTTTTTTTTAAATATATTTTATTGATTTCTTTACAGAGAGGAAAGGAGAGGGATAGAGAATTAGAAACATCAATGAGAGAGAAACACCGATCAGCTGCCTCCTGCATGCTCCACACTGGGGATGTGCCTGCAACTAAGGTAAATACCCCTGATGGGAATCGAACCTGGGACCTTTCAGTCTGCAGGCCAATGCCCTATCCACTAAGCAAAACCAGTTTTGGCAGGCTGGAATGTTAAGGGTCAAGACCAGGTCAGGAGGAGGCTGCATCATGAAGGTTCAGGAGGAGCTGCTCATGCATATGGGCGAGTGGGGACTGCGTGCTGCCCCAGCCCCAGTTGACACACACCAGGAGTGAAGCCATGCTCCAGATTACTGGCTCCCACCCTTCAGAATTTTGATTTTAACAGAAGACTAGTCCCAAGAAATTGCATTTCTAAAAAGTGCCTGGATGATGCAATGCTGCTAGTCCAGGGATTGACTTTGAAAAGTATTTAATTAAACAATATATGTTAGAGAATCAGAAAGACATAGTCTATCTAGATCAGCTATAACAAAGAATTAAAAAAAAAAAGTAGTACTTTAAAACAAGAGAAAGAATCAAGCTAATGGCAGAAACAAACTGAAAAATAATACACACACACACACACACACACACACACACACACACACATATAATCAACATGTCCAAAGTTGTATAAAAGTTGATAAAGCCTGAAAAAAATGAGAGAAAACATAAATAATATCAAAAATAATAGAAGAAACATCACTATACATCCCACGAATAACAGAACATTTTGGAAAATTGCTACAGGCTAATAAATTTGAAATTTTAGATAAAATTTTTAAATTTTTAAGAAAACACAGCTATTTTGTTGTTATACAAGGAGAAATTGTAAGTTATATCTATTTGAAACAGAGAGTCTGTAAATAAAACTTTCAATAAAGAAAACACTGAACTAAAATGAAGCCACAGGTTTTATTTAAAAGAGAAATATTATTTTAAACAAACCTGCCCCCAAAATAAATTAGCTCTTATTTCACCCTTTTTTGTTAAAAGACAGTTTTGTTAGATTCAAAATTATAGTTTAAGGGTCATTTTCTCTCCTAACTAAATATATACTTACTTACCTTTTGGCTTCCATTGTTGCTGCCCAGTCCTCCCTTATCTAATTTGCATTCATTTGATCTACCCTTTCTCTTGAGCAACTTTTAAGAATGTCTCTTTTGATGACGAAACCTGTATGGCTCAGTGGATAGAACTTCAGCCTGTGGACTGAAAGGTCCCAGTTTCGATTCCCGTCTGGGGCATGTACCTTGGTTGCGCGCAAATCCTCAGTAGGAGATGTGAAGAAGGCAGCTGATTGATGTCTCTCATCGATGTTTCTAGCTCTCTATTCCTCTCCCTTCCTCTCTGTAAAAAAATAATAAAATATATAAAAAAAGAATGTCTCTTTTGACTCTGATGTTCTGTAGTTTCACTATAGTTACCTACCTGTTTTATCTCTGCATTTTATGTATTGCTTTTAATATTTGTAGGGTCATATCCTTAATAAACTATAGAACAGCTTCAGACATTTTCTCTCCTTTACTATGATCTCTGGTTTGTTCTTCTGGGACATCCACTGAGAATATACTAGATTTTCTTATTCTGTTTTCCATCTAGCTTAATGCTTCACATTTGGCATCTCTGTCTTACTACACTACATTTGAATAGTTTTTTTTTTTTATGAATTTGTCCTTTAGTTCCCTCATTCTCACTTTAACAGTGTCTAAACTATTATAAAATCCACCCATTATATTTAATTTTCAGCAATTATATTTCTTATTTCTAAAAATTCAATTTGGTTGGTCACTCTTGATAATCTTTCTTTTCTTGATCATTTTAGTCTACTTCTTATTTATTTAAGTGTAAACTACATCAGTATTTTATAGTCTATGTTTTATAATTCTATACTCTTCAGGTGTAGACTTAAACCTTCATAGTGTGTGCTGACTCTCACTTAAAATGCCTTATTTCATCTCATGTTTGGTGATTTCCTTTCTATTGTGAGCCCATATTTTGTTGAACTTGACCTTTAGAAATACCAATGGCATACATTTGGGATTCATTCATCTGGAGAGAATTTGCAGGTTTAATGTAGGGCCACTTCAGCATTTTTCAAGTTTCCAGCTTAATACAGGAATCAAAGGTTTAACCCAGGCCACAGTGAATCATCCCCCTCCCAGTAGTGGTATTGACATTACTAGAAGTCCTAGAAGTCTAGGACTTCTTTGGCCCTAGTGAGATAAAATGGTTTAGTTGATTTATTTTCTTAACTTTTCTGAGAGATCAACAATGCATTAAAAATGTACTAGATGTATTTTCATCTAAAATCTTGGTTGGATTGTGTCATAAATGTCCTTCTGGGTATCTAGTCCACCATACCACTAGGAGCAAAAATCCCAAAAGTAACACATTTCTATTGTAGAATATTTGGAAAAATCTATAAAAGCCAAAATCAAAAATAAAATATCCCATCACTGTACTATACAAATTATCCAAGTTAGTAATTTGGTGTTTTTCAAACATAAACACACTTACAGAAAATAAATATACTTTTAGATAGATAAAAATTTTTATACTATTTGGATCAAGAATGCTAGGTAAATAATCTGAATCTTATCACTACCTTCTTCACCCACCCATGACAGACAACATCAATTACTGTTTCCCAACCCTGGGACTACTAAATTCATTATCATGTCATCCAATTTATGTTACAAATTACAGACAATGAGTATCAGTCAGTTGGAATTAGCTGTAACTTAGTTACATAAGTTAATGGTCTTTAGTTTATTTTTAAATTAATAAATATTGTTCATCTATTTTTCAGAGTCTTTGGAAATTAGGAAGTAAAACTGTCAATTGTCAAACCCAAAATAGTAAATGTCAACACAAATATGGCATGGGAATAATATGTTCCAGGCATCAGCATGTCTTAACATCTTATTATAAATAAGATGTGTTATGCCCTAAATAATCTTCACCCTTAATAAATAATAAATTTTCATTGAATATCTATAATATGTCAGAACTATACTAATGTTAAAAGTGCAGAAGGGAGTTACAAGCCCTCTTCACAAAGATCTATATTTTGTTTATAAAGATTTTAGTTTCAGGGGTCAGCAAACTACAAACCCTATCCAGCATGCTTCCTCATATTGTATATGGCTACTTCTATGCTAAAATAACAGAGTTGACTAGTTGCAGCATATGAGAGTATTGCTGAAAATATTTATTTTCTGGGCCTTTACAGAAAATGTTTGCTGTCCTCTGTGAGTTATTCACAGGTTAATGGGGAATGTTTTGACTTCAGTTTTAAGCTTCAGTTTTATCCATTCAACAAAGACTTATTGGGTGCCTATTGTGTTTCAGGCAGTATTAGACTATGAAGAGTGAGAAAAATAAGACACCTTCTCCAATTTGCTTCTATTAACAGAAACTAGGGAAAAAAATAGAAGTGTCAAATGCATGATCCCAAAATGATGGCATCTACAATTCAGAGAGGAGTCTTAGAGAGAAGTGTCAAATGCATGGTCCCAAAATGATGGCATCTACAATTTAGAGAGGAGTCTTAGAGAGAGGGTTATTTCAGTTAGATCTTCAGGGATAAGAAGAATTCTAATACATATGAAGAACAAAGAAATTGTTATAGTCCAGGAGAATGGCAGAAGCAGAAGATAAGGGAAGAAAGGAGAATAGAGTGACCAGAGACAAAACCAAACAAAATCAGTACACCTAGGTAGGTGAAAGAGAACTTAAAAGAGCAGTTTCAAACATGTAAGACTTTAAAGTAAACCAACAGGAGGGGCCTGTAGGAAATCAACCTTGTATGCATGTGTGTGTAGGCATAGCCAGTGGATACAGGGCAATGAGGAGGGAGGGGCAGGGGAAGAGATGGATGAGGGCATGTACTGGGGGGTGGGGAAGGCAATAGGGAAATAAATAAATAAATAAATAAATAAATAAATAAACAAACAAACAAACAAAGTAAACCACCAACAACAACATAACAAAAACTAGATTCCATTTTGTGGGCATTAGTGGTGTGGGGGCTTTGATTGGGATGATTTAAATCCATGTAAGGTCAAACAAACAATGAGTTAAGTAATAGGTGTCAAAAGCAGCTTGAAAAGTCTTTGCCAGGATATTTCAAACAAAGAAGAATTATTAAGAAGATTAAGGCACCTGTCAGCAACCAACAGAGGAGAGTGCATGGGTGAAGGGGAATATGACAGTCACTGCTTGGGGAAACTGGGGCTCAGCCACACAAAATAAAAGGGTTAGGATTAAAGCTCATAGCCAGCCAGCCTGAGAGGAGATCCCATTCACAAATGGGACAACAGCAATCAAAACCTGGTTATAACAAGAGATAAAAAAAAATACAGCCCAAAACCAACAAACAAAAAACATACAAGGGAGACTTCCAAAACATCCACTGCAGGAGTTCAAGGAGATTGCACCACTGGGTCCACAGCATATTTACTACAAAAAGGAAACCCGTGATGACTGGGAGTCATAGTAGTTATATATAAATCACAGAAACAAGCACAGAGATATGACTAAAATGGGGAGAGAAAGAAACAACCCCATGAAAGAAAATGAGGAATCTCTAGAAAAAGTACTAAATGATACAGAAGTAAGAAATTTATCAGGCATAAAGTTCAGACTAATGATTATAAGGATGCTCAAGTAACTTAGTGAGTACTACAAGGAGCTTAATATTAATTATAAGAAAGTTAATGGGAACTATATCAGCATGAAAAGGTAAATGTAAACTATGAATAAGAACAAATCAGAAATGAAGAATACTATCTCTGACATCAAGAATATAGTGGAAGGAATTAAAAACAGGTTTGATGAAGCAGATGAATGAACCAGATATTTGGAAGATGAAAAAAAAAACACACAATCAGAGCAGCAAATGGAAAAATACTTTAAAAAAGATAAGGAGAGTTTAAGAGAATTTTGGGACAACATGAAACAGAATAATATCTGCAGCATAGGTGTCCCAGAGAGAGAAGAAAATGATCAAGGAATACAGAACCTGATTTAAAAAATGACAGATTTTCCTAACCTGGCGAAGAAAAACGTTAGGTAATTTCAGGAAACACAGAAAATCCCAACCCAAATGAACACAAAGAGATTCATACCAAGACACATCATTTTAAAATGAAAACATTAAAGACAAAGACAGTATCTTAAGGACAGCAAGAAAGAGACAGATAGTGACCTACAGGGAAGCTCCCATAGGCTGTCAGCAAGAGCAACACTACATGGTAGGGGGGAATGGCATGAAGTGTTTAAGTAATGAAAAGCAATAATCTAAAACCAAGGCTACTCTATACAGCAAGACTATCATTCAAAATTTAACTTTCAATAAGCAGCTTCCCAGACAAAATTAGGGTAAAAGATTTTATTATCATTATCATTGCAAGAAATGTTATAGGGAATGATATAAAAATAACAATAAAGAAAAAAGGAAAACAGGCATAAAGAATGAAAATTGCAATAAATAAATGCCTAACAATTATAACCTTAAATGTAAATGGATTACATGTTCCAAAGAAAAGGTACGATGTAGCTGAATAGGTAAGAAAATGTGACCCATATATATGCTGTCTACAAGAGACCCACCTCAGAAAAAAAAGAATCATATAGGATGAAAGTGAAAGAATAGAAAAAAAAATTCATGCAAATAAAAATGAAAAATGACAATAACAAAAAAGCATCAGGAGTAGTAATACTTGTGTATGACAAAATAGATTTCAAAACAAAGGCCATAATAATAGACAAAGAAGGTCATTAAATACCTTCAATCCAACAAAAGGATATAACCCTGGTAAATATATATGCACCCAGTACAAGAAAAACTAAATATATTTAAAAACTTCTGGAGAACTTAGAGAGATTGACAGCAAATACAGACATAGTACAGGATTTTACACCCCACTGACATCACTGGATAGGTCTTCCAAACAAAAACTCATAAAGAAAAACCTTGTGCACTAATAGTGAAAATGCAGACTAATGAAGGCACTGTGGAAAACAGTATGGAGTTTCCTCAAAAAATTAGAAATGGAACTGCCTTTTAGCCCATTGATCCCTCCCCCTTGTGAATATATCCTAAGAATCCTGAAACACCAATAAATAAGAATTGTTCATAGCAGTGTTTTTACAGTAGCTAAGATCTAGAAACAGCGTGAGTGCCCATCAGCAGAGGAGTGGATAAAAAAGCTGTGGTACATTTTCACAATGATATACTATGCAGCTGTAAAAAAAAAAAAAAAAGTATATTGTACCTTTTGCAACAGCATGGAAGGACCTGGGGATTATTATGCTAAGCAAAATAAGCTAGGCAAAGAAAGACAAATATCACATGACCCCACTTATATGTGGAATCTAATGAACAAAATAGCTCCAGAGGAATGAAGGCATGGAACAGACTGACAGATCTTAGAAGGAGGGAGATGGGGTGGAGGGAAGTGATTAACCAAAGAACTTAAATACATACTAGAGTCCCATTGCACAAAATTGATTCACTGGTAGGGTCCCTAGGCCTGGCAGATGATCAGGGCTGATCACAGCTTTTTGGCTACCAGCTGGGGCCTTCTTTCCCCAGCTGCTGGCTGCTGACTACTGTCCTGGGCCTCCCTTCCTGGCTGCCAACTGCTGGCTGGGGCCTTCCTTCGTTCCACACTGCCCCCTGGCAGTCAGTGCACATCATAGCGAGCAATCAAACTCCTGGTCTCCCTATTGAACTCCTAAAGGGACACTTTGCACATTAGCCTTTCATATATATAGACTAGAGGCTTGGTACAAGAAAATTTATGCACTGGAGGGGAGAGGGTCTCTCAGCTCGGCTTTTCCCATCTCACAATCCAGGATCCCTCAGGGGAAGGTGATGCCCCCATCACACTTCTGCCACTGCCACTGCTGGCAGTGTAAGCCTCGGGTGACCCTGGGCAGCTGGGAAACTGCTATCCAAGGTTTGCCTGTGCCTTCAGCCAGCCCTGGGTGGCTGGGGGGCTGAGGAAATTGGGGGACTCTAGAGGCAGGTGTACGCCTGCCACCTGGCAGGGCTGAGGTGACTGTGAGCCACCATCTTGTGGCTGTGGGTGCTACCTCTTTGAGGGTAGGGCAGTCAATTAGCATATTTCCTCTTTATTAGATAGGATATGCATAGTCCATGGACATAGACAATAGTGTGGGCAAGGCATGAGGTCTGGTGGGGGCCAGATGGAAGGGAGCAAGTAGGGGAAATGTGGGACATCTATAACATTGTCAACAATAAAAATAAATTTTAAAAAAGATATTAAATAATAAAGAAATACATACAAGTTTAGTTTGCTTAGAATTTTCAATGAGTATCATATTAATAATAATAATTAAGCAATATACACACTGATTCATTCTTTTGAACATCCATTATTATCTCCAAGAAGTAATTGAAGTTCACATAGAGAGGTTTAGCAGGTAGCCCAAGGTCACATAGCAGAAGAAAGCCTGGATTTAAATCCTGGTCAGTCTTACTCTGGATCCCTGCTCTTAACCCCTATTATGTATAGTTTTTGTCACTTGTTGAACTTGTGTTGATTATGTCCATTTCCACTTGATAGAAAATTCAGGAGAACCACAAACACCTCACCAAAAAGAAAAAAAATAGAGAATAACTGAAAGGAAAATGTTTGGCAAGGAGAACTTACAAATATGGCTCAGATATCCCTAACTTCAATACAAGAGAAATGAAGTATGAAATTATTAAGGGAAGGACTATATGAAAATGAAGGCTTTGATACTTCATTCAAACCTCTTAATATAGAAAGTTAAATATTCACTTCATTTTAAGTGAATGACTCTGTCAAAAGAATTAATTTTCTGAGCAATGAGGATATTCATTTAGCATGATTCCACCATCTGCAATTTATGAACCAAATTATATTCTTACAGAAAAAAAACAAAGTTCATACAATGCATTTAAACTACATCAAGACCAAATCAAAAATGTTTCCCTAAAATTGAAGAAATCACCAAGTAAAAGTTAATCGCCTGTACCTTTAGAAGACAGTGACCATTACAGCATAATATATAACAAATGCTTTTCCCAGATGGTTTCTATAAGTTAAGCACTTTTATTCATGATCTGTGAATGCAGAGATCAATTCCCAACCAAAAGGGAAGCTCACAGCAACATAGATTTCCACAGCCCAGCCCTGGTGTCACAGGAAAGTCCTTTTAGATGCACTATAGTTTTCTCAAGAATTTACAGGGATTCTCAACAAAAGTACCCACCAGAGCCTGGCAGCGACCTTGAACAGGCTCATGGACACTGAAGAAAAGAGAATTTTCTCTGAAAGTGAGAAGAAACAGCCCCTCAGACACAGCTAATTGGTTCTCTGAGAAAATAGTGCTTCACTGTGGCACACTGTTCCAATTTTTTATACAAGGTAGAACTCCAAATAATTGGGTAAAATTACTTATATTTTAAACAATTTGGTAATTAAATCAAAACATTTAAGATGTTGAAAAGACCAAAACCACACTTGTGGGTTAGGTAGATCAGCAGACTGCACCTCGCCCATTTTGCATTGGAGCATTTGTAATTTACCCAAGATGGAAACAACACAAAAGGAAAAACCATTAAGAGAAAGCCCTAGTATGCTTTTACAACAGAGGTATCTAATAACCAGGTTTGTCTTTATTTCACTTCCTTTTTCTCACTCATTTGCTCATTTTAACAAATATTTTCTTATTGTCTCATCAGTGTCAAGCACAGCAGCTGGCGCTAGGAAAAAACGCATGTAACTAACTAATTATGGCCACTTAACAGGTGCTGGTTAAGGCACATACCACAGCAGCATGGGAGCACAGAGTAGAATATGTTAGCTCTGCCCGCAGTTCAGGAGGGCTCATTGGGTTATTGGGCAGCTGTTCATTTCAATTGCTCAACGTCAATTTCCCAATTTGCTGGTGACATTGCTTCAGATTTAGTTTGAGGAAGGTTTGCATCTGAATAGATTAATCAAAGTCACCTCCAATTTATATTTCTTGTCTACACTACATGTCCTACACAGGAGAGAGGACTTCCTCGGTGCACAAGCACTCAGGGACCAAGGTTCTATCTCCTTTAGCTACACAATCAGGAAAATATGGCCACACAGTTGGAGGGTCTTGCCCTGGCTTTTCTTTGTCTTAGTTTAGACATGATAGCTTAGGAATATCACTTCTTGTCACATCTCATAGGCTCAAATTAGCCACAGGGTCTTATCATATAATAAAAAAAAACAGAGCCAATTCATTCTCCGAACCTCATCTGAAAGAAGCTATCTATTAGTTTCTGCAGTCTAGATCCTTGCATTTTTCTTTTTTTGTGGCTTAAAAGTTCCATTTATTTTATCATTCTCTGAGCCATTCCATGTCCTTCCAAAAAATTTTTATTGCCAAAGTTACTTAGAGTCATTTTTACCAATAAACAATAAAAACTGATACACTGGTAGAGGTAATATGCAAAGTAAGTCTTAAAGGATGTCTGAGTTGGATATTTTATGAGTGGGGAAATCAAGGGGTAAAAGATGGCAAAAGGCAGAGAATCAAATAGAGTGGAGCAGTAGTAGGTTAAAGTTTAAGTATGGCTGCATGGCTGGATAGAGGATGTGTGACTCCAAGGGTGGCAAGCATTAGGAAGGAACTGTAGGCATGGTAACAGCCAATGCAGTTAGACTTCATTTTGTGGACCAGTATATATGCCCCCAGCAGAGGTGTGGCTGCCTGTCGGGGGTATGTTGAAGGTTTCTAAGTAACCCAGGGCACATTGAAGGCTTCTAAGTAATTGATTTCAACATGGTTTTGTTTCTTTACTTTTGAAAAACAGTTTCCTTGATATGTTTTGCATACTGTAAAGTTCAACCATTTAAACTATACAGTTTAGTGGTTTTTAATACATTCAGCCATACAACCATCATCACAATCTATTTAAAAAAAATTTATCCTCTCACAAAGAAACCCCATACTCACTAGCAGTCACTTCCATACCCCCTAGTTCTTTACAGCAATACCCTTAGTTGTGTCTTCATAGATTTTTCTATTTTGAACATTTCATATAACTGGAATCATATGGTATGTGGCTTTTTACATTTTCATATCATGTTATCAGGGCTCATCCATGTTGAAACATGTTCTGGTACTTCATTCTTCCTTATTCCTGAACACTATCCATTTGGTTTTACTGTATTTTGTTTATCTATTCATCAGTCAGTGGACATTTTTGATGTTCCCATGTTTGGGCTATTATGAAAAATGCTGTTTAGACCTTCATGTGCAGGTTTTTGTGCAAACAAATATGTTCATTTCTCTTTGGTGTATACCCAGAAGTATAATTGGTAGGTAATATGTACATTTTAATAATTTAAGAAAAACCAAACTAAATTCTAAAGCAGTTTCTAAGTATGAGGAAGCAAGAAAGGCTGAACCAGAAAAACAAAAATAAAAAAGAGTCCAAAAATGTGAAGATGGTGTAAAGAGCCTCTGGGACAACTTCAAGCATACCAACATCAGAATTATGGGAGTGCCAGAAGAATAGAGAGAGCAAGATACTGAAAACCTATTTGAAAAAATAATAATAACTAAAAACTTTCCCTACCTGATGAAAGAAATGGACTTACAAGCCCAGGAAGAATACAGAACACCAAACAAAAAAAAATTCAAAGAGGACCACACCAAGACACACCCTAATTAAAATGCCAAGGGCAAAAGACAAAGAGAGAATCTTGAAAGCAGCAAGAGAAAAACAGGTAGTTACCTACAAGGGAGTAGCCATACGACTGTCAGCTGATTTCTCAACAGAAACTATGCAAGCCAGAAGGGAGTGGCAGGACATATTCAACATGATGAATAGCAAGAACCTACAACCAACAGTGCTCTACCCAGCAAAACTATCATTCAGAATTGAAGGTCAGATAAAGAGCTTCACAGATAAGAAAAAGCTAAAGGAGTTTATCACCACTAAACCAGGATTATATGAAATGCTGAAGGGTTTTCTTTAAGAAGAGGAAGAAGAAGAAAAAGGTAAAGATAAATATTATCAACAACAAAGTGATAACAAATACATACCTATCAACAAGTGAATCTAAAAATCAAGTGAATAAAAAAATCGGATGAACAGAATAAACTGGTGAATATAATAGAATTAGGGGATAGAAAGGGAATGGACTAACAATTCTCACAGGAAAGGAAGAGTGAGGGGTGCAGGAAGAGACTGGACAAAAATCTTACACCTATGGATGAGGATAGTGTCAGGGGATAAGGGCATGGGGTGGGGGTGGGGGAGAATCAGGTGGAGAGGAGCTATGGGAGGGAAAAAAAGAGGAACATCTGTAATAAACTGAATAATAAAGATTTATTTAAAAAAATAAATAAAGCAATTTCACCAGCCCTGGCTGGTTTTGCTTAGCGGATAGAGTGTCAGCCTCTGGACTGAAGGGTCCCCGGTTCGATTCTGTTAAGGGCACATTCTGGGTTGCTGGTTCAATCCTCAGTGGGGGGCGAGGGGGTGTAGGAGGCAGCCAATCAATGATTCTCTCTCATCATTGATATTTCTATCTCTCCCTCTCCCTTCTTCTCTGAAATAAATAAAAATATATTTTAAAAAATAAAAATAACAAATGAAGCAGCTGCACCATTTTACATTCCAATCAGCAATGTGTGAGGGTTCCAATTCCTCCTGCCCTTGCCAAACTTGTTGTATAGCTTTCCAAACTTCCAACTTCTAGGGTGTGATTACAACAAATTCCTGTTTCTATTCATTGCTCCCTTCCAAAAATTCCCAACTCAGGTAGACCAATATTTAGAAACATATTAGTGATGAATTATTAAGGAGCGAGTATCTGGAATTTTTCTGAGGTTTGTAGTTTGGACATTTAAAATAATTATACTTCGAGTCTATGATGCATAAGGTACAGGTACAGGAGCAGGAGGCTTGGACACTCATCTTAACAGTCCACTGAACACACCCTTTGCTCCTCACCTGTAGCAGGTATTGTAGAATCATAAACACATCTCCGCAGGCATAGATGAGATGGAAAGGGTGAAAAGAGAAGAGACCAAAAAATGACTCTGGGTGGAACAAATATAAACAAACAAATAAACAAACACTTGGAAGAGGATGGGTCTGGGCAAGAGGGCAGAAAGCATGAAAGTAGTACTCTGAGCTCTTTGAGTCTAGGGGAGCAACCAGGGAGAAGGGTGGCAGGGCGGAAGAAGATATGAAGTCAAGCTTTATGGGGATGGAAGCAGAGGCATCTACACCAGAGATGAACATTTCCACAGAAAGGGGTTTTGTGGTCCTGGGTGTGGGGATGGGTTCTGGACTCACTCATGTCTGAAAGAGAAAGCCATTCTGCTTCCTTTGGGGCAGGGAGGAGCTGCAGAGGAAGCAGTGAGTGAAGGTGACTGGAAAATAGGAAGGAGACAATGAAGGGGTGCTATTGTTTTCTGTTTTGTTTTCTTTTTCCATCTAATGACTCTCATTACACTACTAAAAGACAGGCCAGGACACCTGCTGGCCAATGTGAGGCAGGCCCTGGTAGCATAGATAGACACTTACAAGTCCTTCTTTTATGATTTCCTACCTTTGTTTTTCCCAGTATCATTTTACTCTTATTCCAATCTCTGTGGAGTTTCTCTACCTCCTGAGTCTATAAGATCCACACTACCAAGGGGCGAAAATTAATCCTCTTAAAACACAATTTCAGTTCTATAACCATCACACACACACACACACACACACACACACACACACACACACACACAAAGAGAGAGAGAGAGAGAGAGAGAGAGAGAGAGAGAGAGAGAGAGAGAGAGAGAGAGAGAAGAGAGAAGAGAGAAGAGAGAAGAGAGAAGAGAGACTCTTAGAAAACCACCCTTTTATTCTCTACTACATTGAATCTTTTAGGCCCCCAAATATCTATCTTGCTTTCTGAGGTATATCCTATGACTGAACTAAAATAAACAATTCCTTATTCCCCAATTCTCTCCTTCTATCTTTTACCTTCCACAGCTCAGCTCCTTTTATTTTTCCACCTGAAATGCCTCCTACCCATCTCCACCTTCTTATTTATGTCCATTTTTGCAATCTCAAGGTCTGTGATGGGATGGGAGGAGGGCCTTTTACCTTAGATTTTACACTCACAAAGACTTCACATTTTCTTCCATGTGTGCTCATATAGAGAGACATATTATATTTCTTGGTGTTAAATGTATAGATCTCAATTTTTTAACAATCTTATTTGTAATTTCTTTATTAATGTACTAGAGGCCAAAAGAAGTGAAAGTTGATTGGGTCTCACAAGGTTAATAACAACAATAACTCAATGGCTGATATTTACACAAAACTTGTTTTGTGTGGGAAAAGTTCTGCATTATTTTTTTTAAATACAACTTTTATCATTTTATTGATTTCAGAGAAGCAGAAAGAGGGAGTGAGAGATAGAAAAATCAAAGATGAGAGAGAATCATTGATCAGGTGCATCCTGCACAATTCCCACTGGGGATGGAGCCCACAACCTGGGCATGTGCACTGGCTGTGAACCAGACTGTGACCTCCTGGCTCATAGGTCGATGCTCAACCACTGAGCCACAACAGTGGGGCCAATTCTGCATTCTTTCTATTTTATTTAATCATTCAACAATAGTCCCATAAAGTAGGTGCTGTTATTATCTCAATATTACACAGAAGGAACCTGACATCACTGAGCATAGGGAACTTAAGGAAGGTCAAACATCTCAGATGCCACCTATGTCACAAGTTGTTATTGTTTTAATTCTGCTAAATTTTAAGTGCTTTCTCTTTTCTTTGAACCCCTCGAACAGCAAATGTTCATGTTTTTATAAAATGCTCTACTTTGTGTCATACTTTTGTTGAGAATAAAATTAATCACCAAAATAGTATGATAACTTCTTAAATTCAGATTTGAGGATAAATGGGTTCTTTGTATACCCAGAGTGCACACAGTAGCCTTATATTTCAGTATTACAGTAACCAGGTCAAACCAGCTTTTAAATAAATTCAACATTTACCTAGGAAAGAAAAACGCAGGTCAATGTTGGTGTAATGACCAGCACAGTAAATCAATAAGCACTGGAAGTATTAATGCTAGGGGGAGGGGGCCAGCGATGATGACTGTGGAGAAAATCCAATGTTTGTTCTCCCAGGCATTTCTCTGGTTCTCAACCTCCCTTACACCTATCTGTGACTCCAATGGTAATCTGTTAGAAATGGTGAAATCAGTTACACATTCTCAAACAGAATAAACACCCCGTTTCTCTTTATTCTCCCCTAACTTTCTGTAATTTCTTTCTCTTAGGTCTTCTAATAAACCACATTCCATGCTCTTTCTTTCCTCCCACCTCGAATTCTTTCTCTTCTTTTTTCCTTTCCTTCTGCCTCTCTTGCTTTTAGAGATAATTCAGAATTCCCTGTGAAAATCTAAATAACTAAAGAAAAATTTATAATAAAATTATCTAAACAATTTTTAAAAATAATTTACACTTGCCAACATAAAATGGGTTATTAAAATGTATTATAGTCTCTTCAATAATTAGAACCTGATATAGTCTTTATATGAGGTACATATTTTCAAATTTAAATATAAAAATTCAGAAACATCCTTGACAATTGATCACAATAAGATTTCTCATTTGACATGAATTCTTCATTTATTTTATTTTTGGTGGTATTTGGACATCATTCTCCATTCACAGTTCAACACCGGATAGCCACATATCCACATATTCAAGCACTTACTCTCTCTCTCTCTCTCTCTCTCTCTCTCTCTCTCTCTATATATATATATATATATATATATATATATATATTTTTTTTTTCCTCTTTGTAGGTTTTAAAATAGCCAAAGTTTTGTTTTTATTATTGTTCAACACATCACAAAATATTAGCTAAAGCCTCACTCCTCTTGTTTATTCTGTAAATTAATGAAATGCTTCTCTTAAAGAGCCTTTTGGCACACAGATCATAACTAAGAAAACTCAAAAATCGATAGGGATAAAAGATTTCTGGTTCCCATAACAGCCTGAGTATAGTTTGACTAGAGTTCTGCCATTTGCCACTTTTCATAAGGTGTTAAGTAGAGATTTGGCTCCAACGTTGTGCATCTAACTCCTTCCTTCCAGAAGACAGAACAATTTAGAACTCAGTCAGATGCCCAAACTTTAGAGTGTAAGAAAGGTACTTATAAATAATAACCCAGACACTTGGTGTCACACCATGTGATTGATACAGCAATTTCACTTGCATCATCTTATTTCTAATATCAAAGTAAGCATAAAACATGTCTCACCTTCTCAAAAAGTGTGGGAAAAGACAACTGTTAGGAAAAAAAACAATTAGAACATAAAAGAAGTTTGGCAGTGTTACTAAAATTGTACTGAAATCTTAAGGAAGTAGGGCTACATGGTTAATTTGTCCTAATTTTTAAGCCCAGATGTGAAGGTAATTGGTAGCCTTCAGGTAAGATTGGCTTCAGGCTGCATATAACAAAACAAAATAAAGTTTAGAATAATCCTTATGTAAACAAGATAGAAGTTAATGTCTCTCCCCAAACTTGGACTAGAATAGCAGCTTCCTCAAATCACTATTGCAAAGCCTTTATCCTGTAGCTGCCAAAGCCCCAGTCACCACATTAGAGCTCTAAGCCTAGAGGAGAGGAAGATGAGCAAAGCCCTCTCCTGTCTAAAAGGACTTCTGGGATACCTCACAAATGCATGGCCACCCTAGTTGCAAAAGAAGCATAGGAATGTAGTATTTTAGTTGTATGGAAGTGAGCCTACTAAGGTGAAGAGGAGGAGGGATGTAATCCCTGCTACAGAGAGGGAGGGAATAAATGGGCAAGAAAGGAGAGCTACCAGCTCAATTCCTTATTACCCTGGGGATTAATTGCTGCCTTCAAAGCTTCCTTACATAAAATTTGAAAATTTAACTCACTGGTTACTTACAAAACTGAGAATGCTATTGCACCACCAAACATTGATGACTGCATTTTGGTAGCAATAGTCATAGTAGGCACAGTAGTAGTAGTATTAAGAGTAGAGTGGTAATAATAGTTCTTTTGATATTCAATATATATTACCAGAAAATGATGTAAAATCATTTAAAAGGGTAACCAACCTAAGCTTCAATTTGAGTAAAGTTATAATTCATTCTCTATGCCTTTCTGACTTTTCCAGCACTTATCTGTAATTAATCACACTTCAGATAAATTGATGGACATGTATATTGTAGCTGATTAGACTGGAGCACAGTTCAAAGGTTAAATGAGTCATGGAGCTTGTGGTTAAGGAGATGAAATTTGAGGTTGAATTAAACCTAGACTTTCAGTGCAAAGCTACATATGACCTACATCTTCAATGATTTACTCTCTAAGTAAGCCTCAGTTTCCTAAATTATAATATAGAAATAACAAAAACAAAATTATTGAACCTGAAGGGCTATAATAAAGGTTAAGTAAGATAAATAAAATATATAAGATTTAATAAGTGTTCATAAACTTTTTTAAAACTTACTTGATGAAGTACTAAAGAGTAATCAGAGTTTATTTTTTAAAACACAATTAATTCCAAAGGCAAGATACTTCTGAATACTTAAATAGCATATATAGGGTGTACAAAGAAACAAGTATTTGCAATTAGGCAAAATGTGCCTCATCAGGCAATACTACTGAGCAAAAAATAAAATATTTGTTTTCTGTAGCCAATAAAAATTTCTAAAACACCAAAAAATTAAATATTGTATAAACTAAAAATGGTTTCAACATATCAAGGTCTTATTTTTAATTTTGACTATAGTACAATTAAACAAAACGAGACTGTATTTTTTAGAAAGTTAAATTTTCTAAATTACCTGCATCAGAACTGTAGCAGAAAGCCTAAGGATTTGGCCTTTAGTAGTATATTTTCTTTGACCATCTCCTAAGTATGAGGAAAAATACTTTTTTATTGAGATTCTAGAGGCCCGATGTACAAAATTTCGTGCAAGAATAGGCCTTCCTTCCCAAGGCTGCCACCACGGGCTTCCCTCCAGCCCCGGCTTCATCCAGAATGACATCCAGAAGGACATCCCATCTAATTAGCATATTACCATTTTATTATTATAGATAATTGAGATATAACATTGTGTATGTTTAAGGAATGACTACAATGATAGCCAAAACACCTCTATTACCTCACATAATGATTATTTGTATGTATGTGCGTGCATGCTTGTGTGTTTGTGTATGTGTGTTATTAAAAATAATTTACAAAAAAGTGTTACAGAAGTCTAGTCTCTTAGCAATTTTGAAGTCTAAAACCTTATTGTTGCCCCTAATCACTATGCTGGGTGTTAGATCTCTCAGACTTTTTCATCTACTAATTTCAAGTTTGTACCATTAAACACTACCTCCTAAACTTGCCCACCACACAGCTTCTGGTGCCACCATTCTACTCTGTTTTCACCACATGGGATTGCACATATAATGATGTCCTGTAGTATTTGTCTTTCTCTAAAGGTACTTCTACTGAATTAGCTTCTCATGTGAAGTCATCCCCAGCTTAGATCTAATTCCTAGCATCTCCTATTCATTTGGCTTGACTGCTCCATAGCCCCTTCATCACCCTCATTATGTCACATATTTAGGGGTTAACTTTTTCTAAAGCATTTCTACCCTTTGGTAATAGGGTAAACATCTTTTTCAAAATCGGCTTTATAAGCAGATATTTCAAGCTGTGTCATGTAAATCCAGTGTCTCGGAGGAGACTATGGCCTCCTGATCCCATCAGCTGCCCCATTTCCCTATTTCTTCCTGGCCTTTGGATGCAGATTGGCCTACTAGCTTTTTCTGTAGCCTCTTCTTTTCTTTCTGCCACAAATAACTTCAATTACTGCCTCCCATGGATAGCATCTGGAAAAATAATGACTGAATAGCTAATTAATATATTTACATATCCATATTTTTAACAATATATGACATACTAGATATTGAAAAATAAAAGACAACCAAGGTCCCAAGGAGTCCACAGTTTTGCAGTCAACAGAGTGTCTGGACTCTGATGGAAATAAACCCAGCTCCGTGCAAGCACCATCCTGAAGGAGGCGTTTTTGCACTCCCCGGGGAGCAGGATGCTTGCAGCAAGAGATGAGACACTCAAGCTCATTTGTTTTTGCTTACTTAATTGCAAGATCCTTGATATTTGAAGAAACATCTTGGTCATCTTTCTGGTTCTACTCTGGCAAGAAGGTTCAAGTCATTCATTTGCTGGTTGAATAAAGCAGACTGTTTGGCCTTGCTGTCACCAGTCTGATGCTGGCACGCCTATCGCTGCAGATGATTTCATCTAATGGGCAAGTGATAACATTAAATATTAGCCATTTGCACTCATATGAATGAGTTCATTAGAGATTTTACTACACACAGCAAACAATTTACAGAGAAGGGAGAAATCCTGAAGACTCAAAACCTGTGAATGTTACTTATCCTCAAGAAGGGAAGAAACAAGAGAGCAAAGGCTGGGGTTCTGGGAGGTAAACTTGCCCGAAGAATTATTGCTGTGTCCAAAACAGAGCATCTGCCTCAGAAAATGCCTGCCTATGTTTCAGAAATGAGCATCAAAGGACCACCAGCATTCCCAATAGCCTGAAGTAAAGTTTTGTCTTATTTTTTTTATTTTTTTTGAGACATGAGTCTTTAATACTGACTAAAGCCCTATAAGGGGCCTCAACTGAAGATTTAGAAATAAATGATAGCATAATTGATGTTTTAGTAATCAAATTATGAAGGGTTAGAGCTTTCACGCTAATCAGAAAGATATGATGTGGATAGGAAAATATCAAAAAATTAATTGAATTTTTCTAGTCTTAATCACCACTCAACTTAATAAAAAGTACCATTGTTTCTATTTTTAAAACATCAACTTATTTAGGATTAATGGTAAAATATGGATTGTTTTTGTTTTAAAACAATTAGACTAAAATATTGTTTGAAGTTATTCATCCTATGCAGTTGCTATTTTAATGTATAAATACAATTACAGACTCTTTAAGAATGCTTAATTTTTACCTTGATATATATTTTAGCAAGTGTGTTAGAAAGAGAATAATAAAATGTAAAACCTTACTTTTGTTTAATCACCAGTGTAAAAAATTATTAGGGAATAACCACTGGAGTAGAGAATGTATAAAAGGTACAAAGGCCCATATTTAAGACATAATTTTTCTAATAGTTTCTCTGATCTTAAGATGTCATGGCGTCATATGAAAGTTAACAGGTCAGATACCAAACGGACTTAAAAAATGTTGTGATCAATCTGCACTCATAAAAGGGTTAAGATTCCTGGAAGCGCACATCCTCTTTGACCCTCAAACAGGCCCATCACAGAGCATGAAGCCGCCTCCTGCATGGCCAACTGGCCCAAGTAGATCAAAGGCAAAGCGCCCATGCTGAGGCCGGACACGGTTCCCACTGACGTTGTGAGAGTAGGATTCTGATCTTAGAAACTACTGTTTGCAGAGCTGCTTCCCTAATTCTGGTGCCTATATCCTCTCAACACCCAACCAGCCTTCATTGAGCACCTCCTGCAAAACCCAGCCCCAATGCTGGTGGCTACCCTGGCGGCAGGACAGCTCCCGACAAAGCAAATTTGTTTTCTAAATTGTATCTTTTATTGTTGAAAGCTGGGTAAAGTGCGTGTCCAAATCCTTGGTGATTGTTATGATATATTGGTACTTTATTCAGCCTGTGTCTAAATGCCCAGAAACAAAACTTTGGGTAGGGATAAACAAACACAGGGAATTGTTTCAGTATTCTAATAGTAGAACTAGATTTTCCCAGCAAAATAGCACACCTGATTGGTAAGGAGGTTAGTAAAATTTTTAAATTCTTTGCAAAAATACCCTAAAGCTAGCAAGTCAAACTCAAAGGCAAACACGGGCCTAAAAAACAAGGTTTAAGTTTATCTGGCTGCAAAAAAACAAGAGCTTCAATTTTAATAGAAACATAGGTTTATTTTGATAGAGACTTGCTGAATACAAGGGCTGAAATAAAATAATCATCATTAACATAAAACAACAGAACATTTTAATAAAAATTAATATTTTTCTTGAACATTAACTTATGAGGCACTGTGAATAACCACATAAATTAAGAAGCGCAATGCAAATAAACCTATTTTTCTTGTTCTCTAAAAGCACAATGTTTCCTGTTATGCACACCAAATAAGTCAGTCCAAGACTAATGATGTGGCGATCAGCTGCTAAAATATTTGCTGCTAATATTAGTGGAGAGAAATGGTGCGCCTGCACATAAGGTGTGTAAGGGAAATGAATGCAACAGTATTATAGTAATCAGTCATTATTGAACATTGTAGTTCAGTATTAATAACTATGTATAGCGGTATATTGTAAAAATTAAGTTATGAAATATTTATTAAAATGTTTCTTACATATCGTTACATTGGCTGGGCCGCAAAAATATTCGATGTGGGTTGCATGGGGCCTGTGGGCCACAAGTTTGACATGCTTGCCCTAAAGTGAATGTTCCTATTGATTTTTTTCAAATTTTAAGCACTGTTTAATATTTTAAGTGATACCCATTTTCTAAGAAATTGTTGTGAGAAATGATAGTAAATAAGAATGATTTTGTACATTGTGTCCACCTCTAAACATCGGGCCAAGCACCGTGCATTCATTTTTGGTCATGTTACAAAAAAGGTTATATCTTGTTAGTATCAAAACATCCAGATACAGAGGGAAAAAGCCACTTGGTCAGGCTGCTTTGTTTATCAGTGACTAAGTCCTATAATTGGAGGCAGCCAGCTTGGCTGTCGGCAGTGGCCACATCCCTGGGTGCCAGCCTTGTACAGCCACAGGGAACACTAAGAGGGAAGGGTTACAGCTGTTAGGGTGATGCCCTAGTTTTTTTTCTTATGCTTCACAGAAATAAGCTGCATTTACAGGATAATATTTATATCAAACTATACCATCAGTGCAGCAGGCCCCAACCGGGAGACCCTTGCTGGGAAAGGGAGGATGGAGTGCTGTGGACACAGGGACTCTAGCAGAGCATGGGACAGGGGAACCTGGGGGCTATGGGGCTAGGGAAATCTTTGTTCCTTCTAAATGTTCACAGATAAGGTCCTGAGATAATTATGACAAATCTCAAGGAAAAGATGAAAAAATCGTGAATGAACTTGTAAAAAATTATATGAGTTAAAATAATGGGATTCATTAAGCTCAAAGAACACAGAGTATGCTACTTGGGCTGCATCAGCAGTGAACACTGCTCATTAACCAAGTAAACACCAATAACATTAAGCATATATCTCTATTGAGATTTATCTTAACTGTTTCATCTTCAAAAAAGTTAATGACTTTATAGTAAAGCTCATCTTTATTTTTAAATTCCTAAACAAGAACACCTCTTTTCTCAAAAACCAGATGTATTTCTGTGGTGGCTTTAGAGCTGTTGACATGTGATGGGCAAGAGGCAGGATTTTTATGGGGCTCTCCCTTGGTTTTCAGCATGGAGCCATGCTGACTAATCTTTGTCTACTTGCTTCCCCAACTGCAAAATGGCAGCCAACCCTTTACTTTGTCCTGCCCAAAGTTCTCTTATTTTCCCCAATCTGACAGATGGGATATATACTAAAATTTGAGAAATATTTGAGTTGCAAGAATTTGAAATCATGAGAGTTTTCCTATAAAATATCTCACATGAAAGAAATTATTCTTGTTTAGGGTAGAAGTATCAGACCTAAGATGACTGGCATTATAGTATCTTATTCACAGGGTAGTGAAGTATGTCATCAATAAACTTCCCCTTTCTCACTGATGGGAATTCATGAAAGATTCTTATGATTTGACACATGTCCATTTAGATGGCATTATACAGGATAACACTAAAAAAATAAGACACTAAGTGTGTTTAACTACACAGTAGTGGAAAAAATAAATATAGAAAAATAAAATTCTGTGACAAATAGCTTTTTCTGTAAAATGTTTTTCCCTTAGAAAAATATAATTATTATTTGTTCCTCTTAAAATATAGCCTTTTTAGAAAAAGAACAAGAATCCCATTTATTTAATAAATGTAGTTAAGTAATCAATCATGGGTTCCGCATTATATTCTCCTCTGTGGGTGAGGAATCTACACTAAAAAAGAGTAAGATGCAAATTGACCATACCATTCTGATGCCTATCAGCCAATCAGGAGTGAGTATGCAAATTAACCCAACAAAGGTGGTAGGTTAATTTGCATATGTGGGTGCTGAGTAGCTAGGGTTGGGACACTTGTGTCAATGCCATAGCAACAACACAGGCCTTCCACGCTGCCCCAGCTGCTCTGGGCCTCTGGGCAGTGTGGGAAGGCAGAAAGGTGGCTCTGGGCCAGAGCAAGAAGGTGGCTTCAGCTGGAGCAAAGGCATTACTGGCAGCCAGGGGAAGGAAGGCCCGTTTCTTGCATGAATCTTCATGCATCAGGCCTCTAGTAAAAGAATAATAAAACATCCCCCTATCATTGATAACTTATAAGATTAGGAGGACAGACCTAACACATTTTAAGGCAGAAGACATGCTTGAATCAACAGGTTAGTTAGCCTCTCAGAGCCTTACAATGCTCACTTTTAAACTGGTAAAGAACACAACCCAGTACATTTTAAATACCTGATTAGTGACTTCACCTATTCATGACTCAGGCAGCGTCCAATCTGGCAGATATAAAGAAGCTCCAGAGAACAGTACAATGTGAGAACCTTCCATAAGCTAGAGTGAGCCAGACCAAGGATTGGGAGCAGACCTTTGCTGGCTGGTTCAGCAGTCTTATCACCCTCAGATGGAGCAAAAGGAGGTCATGCAGGTGAGTCAGGAAACTGGAGCTGCACAGGCAAGCCCTGACACAGGCCTCCCTGATCTAGGAGAGCTGAACATAGAAATTTAGTGAAATTTTGGCATACTGCCCTGAGGCTAACACATGCCACTTCATCTTGGGCCTAATATAAACTATTTTAACAGAAATATGGGTGGATGGATATATATAACTTTATTAGGATTCTCAAGTCCTGGTAACCAAAATCATTTTTTTTTTCAAGTAACAGAAAATCAGTTTGTTCCAGGATCCCTCCCATAGTTCCAGGTTCTTTCAAAGCTCAGGTTCTGGGACTTGATTGGTCTTTCCATCTTAGCTTCCTTTTGGAAGCAGACAACTCATTATATTTCTTTTGTCAAAGCTGGGCCTTCATCTGCCCCTGCCACAATCACAGGGGGAAGGAATTGTTATGATGGAATAGGTTGATCATGATTCATCCTGTGAGGCTGGATCAAGGATAATCGCCCCCCCCACTGAACAAAATTATAGTTCTGTTAACAAAGAAAAATACAGAGCAACAAACAATGCCATAATCATAAAATTGTGTAAGCATGACATTATTAAGTAAGCTAATGTGAAATAAATTTCTGTAGCCCTAAAATGTCATTATTGGTGATAACAATGCTGTTATTATTAGCACTTAACATGGAATTTTCTTTTACAATAAAAATTATACATAAGTATTCCAACCTCCTCCCCCAAATCAACTCTTTATTTCTCTCTCTAGCTTTCTTAGAATTGCTACCCAACTACTTAACAATTAAGGTTCTTTAGGCATGTACACAGCATGTCTTTCATATTTCCAAGGAAGCCTAGAGATGTTATAATTGCCATTATTTCTATTAATGTATAACAGATTTGCTTCCATAGATCATTACATTATAGTTATGCTAGTTTCATTAGATCCTCATTCTGGAATTCTGACTCAGCTTACAGGAGAACTCAGAAGAGAGGAATTGAATATATAAAATTCTATCAAAATTAAGTTGCAAAAGAAACATTTTCATCAAGGCACATTTTATCCATATACATAATATCAAAACCTGTGCTTCCCACTAAGTTTACAGACTTTGTGGCAAAATTTTTGTCATTTTCTACTTATCTCCTAGTCCTCACTAAATTCATTTTATACCTACTTCTAAGACTTTGTATTGAGCACCAAACACAACCTAAGTATTTATGATCAAAATTATGAGAAAAAAATTAAGGGAAGCTTTGAAATGAGGGATGCCTTGAAAAATAAGTTTAAAATGAATATTTAAGGTAAAAGGTAGATGTACACATGAAAATTAAAAATAGTTGACTTTTTAATATAATCATGTCAAAAACTTTACTCCATAAGATTATTTTGTTGAGAGATTTTGCAAGATGCTTAAACTGGGAAGAATAATTACTGGGCTCAGTTGTTAAAGCAAAAAAATACAAAAACACAAAACAAAATAATAACTAATAAGTGAATGGACTTAAAGATGATGAAGTCTATTTTATGTTCATGTAAAGTCCAAAACCAGTATCTTATTTGGCAAGTGAGTTTCTTCAAGTAATGATTCAAGGACTCACAGCCTCTCTTATCTTGTGCTTCTGTCATTACCAAGATGTCCTGCCAAGTTGCCACCTCAGGTTCATTATATCACAGGATAATGATCCTGGAGGTGTGGGCAGGAGAGAAATTTAGTAGGCCATATCTGGAAGTTACTATCATATCATTTACCATCCCATTCCATTCATAGATCTCAGATGTAGGCTCATGCTTAACCTAGATTGTATTCTAGAAAGAAGAGAAAATCAGTTAAATAACCAGCTAAACAGTCTTTACCATAAATTTTTAAAAATTCATTAACTGTAAAACATTTCAAGCTAAAACTAAATATTTTTTATTTTTAAAAATATATATTTTATTGATTTTTTACAGAGAGGAGGGGAGAGGGATAGAAAGTTAGCAACAACAATGAGAGAGAAACATAGATCAGCTGCCTCCTCACACCCCTTACTGGGGATGTGCCCGCAACCAAGGTATGTGCCCTTGACTGGAACCTTTCAATCTTCAGGCTGACACTCTATCCACTAAGCCAAACCGGTTTCGGTTAAAACTAAATATTTGTGTGTGTGTGTGTGTGTGTGTGTGTGTGTGTCCTATATAATAAAAGTCTAATATGTAAATTGTCCTCTCAACCTAGAGTTCAACTGCTCGCTATGACATGTGCTGACCACCAGGGAGTGGCACAGAACATGGTGAGCGTCTGTGACATGGCATAGCAGCGGGCGGTAGTGGAGGAGCTGCAGGCCCTGATGGGCCCCAACAAGAGCAGGACTGTGGCAGATGGTAGAGAGGTGAGGGAGTGGCTCCAGGCCAAGGCAGCTAAGAGTGGGGCCCTATCATCCCACTTATCACCCTGCAGACAGTGACCAATGTCTATACATAGAAAGGGCAAATAGCAATATTAAAATATTTCTTCTCATTATTTTCCTCTCAATGTGCACAAATCTGTGCATTGGGCCACTGGTGTTTACAACTATAGTAATACTTACAATTAAAATGTGAGCAACAATAGTGGTGACCCTTGGTAAGTCATTGCTATGTGTTACACAGTGTTGTGCTGCATAGAGTTGTATCATTTAAACTTCACAAACACCTCTGTAAGGTAGGTAACCATTATTATCATTACTATTATTCAGGTGAGGAAAACTGAGGTATAGGAGGAGTTGCCCAAAGTGGTGGGATACAGACAATAAGTAAAATGATAGAAGATAAATAAATGCATGGCAAGTTACCATTGCAATTCAACCCCCCAAAAAAAGCTTTATTTTACTTAAATCTTTGTGGTAATCAAATTCAATTTTTATCAATATTTTACATGTGTTCAAAAAATCTCCAGCCCTGGCTAGGGAGCTCAGTTGGTTAGAGCATTGTCCTGATATGCCAAAGTTGCCAGTTCGATCCTCAGTCAGGGCACATACAAGACTCAACTAATGAATGCATAAATAAGTGGAACAACAAATTGATGTTTCTCTATCTCAAATCAATTAATAATTTTTTTAATCTTTCTAAATACTTACATAAGCATATGTTAAAGATAATATACTTGTATTCAAATTTACCACTTGAGAAGCTAATGTGATAGGAACAAAAATTTTTAATGAATCAAAGCTTTCTATCCTTCCTCTCTATCCAATACTACACATTTTCCTTATCACCTAGACATTGCCAACACAGAACTTTGCACTACTATGTCCATCCTATTACATATCCAGGGGGGTCAGTGAAGAGAAAAATAAAAAAGATGTAGTGAATTACCTCTCAGTAGAGAAAAAATTAGGAGCAAAAGTTGGTGGGGCAGTAAAAAGACAATACCTTAGTAAATATTTAACTAGAAGAATATTGATGGAAAGATTTGAAAACAGGAAATTACAAGTTAATTAATACAAATTAATTAAAACAAGTTAATTAATAGCATATTTGAGAGAGAAAAAACATAGAAAGAAATGGAAGAATGAGAATTTAAAAATATTTTTATGAAAATAACTGATTAAAGCTCTTTGAATGGTAATTCTTTAAATGCAGCTACTTTTAACTTGTGTCGCAATTTATGGTCTCTGTTTCTTTCATCAAGGTCCCAAAATGAACCATAAGAAGCCCCCATCATATCTGGGCTACATGAGGATCATGGGAGCAAAGTTTCGGATTAAGAAGCAGTCTTAAAGACATGCAGCCCAGTGCCTTCCCAACATAGAATCCATTCTTTCATCTCAAAAATTCCTCCTCTCACCATTTCATTTGACTTTACAATAAAATATTCATTTCCTGATGAGGCAGACCATTTTATTTCTAAATAAAAGTGAATACTTTATTATCCTGCCTCAAAGTCTATTCCCTTACACCCACCAATATGCTAGTTTCTGCTCTCTATAAAAGTATCTTGCTCTAATTCATTCTTCATATAACAATTTATCATATATTTGAAGATATTTATCTTTCTGAAAACATATATATATATATATATATATATATATATATATATATATATATATACCTAATGATAGAGTTGTACTTAGACTTTATTCATCATCCATTAGTCACTTTTTGGATTAGGTTTACTTCCAAGCTAATTATTCCTGATTTATCAGAAAAAAATATTTCCAATATTCTATTGTCCCATGTATCTGAGAACATAAGAATAAGAAACAGATGGGATACTCAAAATAAAGCAATTTAAGACAGGTTCATTTACAAAGAAAATTTTCAAAGGTGTGCGTGTAGCATCCTAACTGGGACTGGGGATGTCCTGGGTGGGCCTCCCAGGCCTGAGGAAGCAGACAGTGAGCAGTGTCCGGGATGTGAAGGAGAAAACTGCGCACAATAAGCCAACTGAAGGAAGGGATCGCCTCTGCACAGGTGCTGCCCACTCCAGGCAAGTCCCTGGAAGGACCCAGGAAATCAGAGTGCATACCTGGCCTCATTCTGCTCACTCCCACCCGCTGAGAACCTGACAGGCTCAGATTGGCTGAACCAACCAGAAAGCAAAAGCTCCCTTTCCCTGAGTAGAGCAGAGGCACAGGTGTGGGGAGAGGATCTAGAGAAAGCAAGGCAAGACATTGGGCCATTGCCATGATGTTGTTATAGATGCCCACCGAGGAAACCTGCTGCTCTGCTGTGAGGCCATCAAAACCTCCAACCAGTTAGGCGCTCAGATGTACATTGTATAATTCCTGCCATGCAACAAACACACTGTTCCCTCCACTTATTAGATGCTCAGTTGCATAGAAAGACTCACCAAAAGTAATCATATTACAGAACTCACATATGTATTGTTATGATGTTTCTGACCTTTCACATTCTTCAACTTCTCGGTTGTCCCATATTGAAAGTTAGCCCTCCAGTGAAATGTGGCATTGTAGAGTCTGAGTGTAGTGGGTTATCATGGCCATAGATATTGCCATTGCTGCAAACAATACTGAAAACTAAAGGAGGCTGGTGGCTTTGTTCCAGATACAAATGGAAGGGGAGAATGGCTCATTTTGAAAGGAACAGAGAAGCAAGTTGGGGAGTGACATTAGGACCGGCTGTGCTATCATTCTTCTAGTTTCTCTTCATAAGCTTTTTGCCAAAATGGAGAACAATGGACCACATCACATACCTGATGCTATGCAGGGTAATAGCCCACGCCTTAAGAAAGCTAGCCTCTACACACACACACACACACACACACACACACACACACACAACTAGAAATATTTGTATGTATTTACAACACTCAATACAGGTTTTTATACAACCAAGGCCATTATTTATGAGTCCATTCATTTTTAGGAAAATGTACTCATGCTATCCGTTTGCCTTAAAAGAACACAACTAAAGCAAAAGGAGATAGTCTCGTGAGCCTCGTTACAGAGTTTAACAGGGAAAAGGAGATAGCTCAGCCTAGATGATGAGGCTGCTTTGCATGCACCTCCCATAGAGGTTCACCGAGTTCCTGAGAAGGACTGGAAGAGCTGCCATCGTGTGGGAGGTGACTTCATGCTGTTGTTGCTAGAACATTGTAAGCACCTCTAGGCCTAAAACAAATCTTTGTAGTTACACTCTGCCAGGTCCATTGCTGAGTAGCTCAAAATGTTCCCTCAGATCAAGTATATCCTGCTTTTCTTGTGTTTCTTACCTGAGACTCATTTCAAACGTGTAGCAATCATTTATGTTAACAAAGATGAAGAACCTCTGGGACTTTGGCAGCTGTTTCCAGTTATCTTAGAAGGGGTGTTCTCAGTCACCTTCATGATCTTGCTCTACTGCTCAGATTCAAGTTGCAATGTGAAATGAGGAAAATGCCATCAAGTGTAAAAAGAAAACCAAATAGGTTGATATCCAAGATGAACTCCAACAAGAGCGCCTAGAAGGTATTGGGTAGCAGTTGCCCAGTTTTATTCAAATCTGAAGATCAATTGTTATATGAAGCACTGCTGGAAAGTTGTGGGAGACCTGGCAACGAAAAGCCATGGTTGATAGACACAGACAAATGGGAGTATAAACATCAGTTAGCTCCTGTCGGTGGTGGAGCCCAAGATTGCCTCCAAGGACCTTAAAGGTTAACAATAAAATCTCAAATTGAATCCTCATTTTAAATGTGAGCCAACCTATTATAAAACAATGAATTGGCATGAACATACCAAGGCCAATGAGTACAGTTAAGCAAGAGCCTGTCAGCTTAGCCATACTTTATCACCCATGCAGCAAGTAACTCTCCATGACATTAAGGATGCTCTATTTGATGGGATGTCACAGTTAGTTGACACTGGCCTTCTCCTGGATCATAGACTCTCTGTCACATCCTGCCAGTTCAGAGCAGGACCTAATGATTACAGTATTTTTTACCTTATGAGCCTGGTGGGAAACCAGTGCCGGGTTTAGCTGTGTAGATCGCTGCCCATTGTCAGAGATGCCAATTGGGAGGGAGTGATAGAGATGACCAGCCATAAAGAAGAACAGAACTTTACAAGTCTTGTGTCCTCATCTCAAGTAGAAAAGCTTATAATTTCAGCAAACCAAAGGAAAATGATTATTAAGAGTTTCAAAAAAAATGTTGAGGCTGCATCCTTTAGTGACTTGAATGAAACAGAAAATTCATTTCCTCAGTGGTCACAGAGCAGGTAACATCCACAAATGTAAGAATTTTGAACAGATTATGTTAAAGTATATAATTACATAAGTATTTATTGCCTATTATGTGCTAGACATTGAGAATCTAGAGACAAACCTAGAAAATAAAAAGGTAAAAAAAAAAAGGCACAACTCGTGGAATATCTTCACAAAACAAATTTATTTTTGTGTTCTAATATTTCCTGAAATTTAATCAGTGGGCAAAAGCTTCTCTGAATGAATGCTCACAGTGTCAAGCCTTTTCTGATGACAGTTAAGCCATGTTTACAATGTAATAATGAGAATCTCATTCCCATATAATAAGCGCAGAGCAATTGCTTTAAATCGGAAGCTGCTTCTTCAGCTTTCTCATCCTGCAGAAGGAAAGCAGGCATATGGTACACTGCCTTCTGTCTCTGCCTTGAACTCTCTATCCCTCCCATGCCACTTGTTCACCTCAGATTCCGTGCAGCAGAACTGGAGCAGGCATGGAAGGAGAGAAAAAGGATGCAGGAATATTCTCATCTGATTGACGCTGTCACGATGGCTCAGCATGCATGTTCTCTGGTCTTGGAAGGGCTGTAAAATTGACTCTTTCTCTAATGAGTGTCTCTGTGAGTGCTTAACAGATTCCCCAGTAGCAGGCACGTCTCTTTTGAAGCTCATTTGACATGTGAATGGGCCTTAGTTCCAGTTGGTTGCGTTCCACACCTTCCTCAGGTCATTGGCATTCAGAGGCCCACCCCCAGCTTCCTTCAACTGAAGCACCTGGTGCCACTGGAGCCAGCTCAGCTCCCCCGCAGAAGTCCTGTGTCAGGTGGACAGGAAGCATTCACTCCTGGTTTGATCAGATGGCATTTTGAAGTGCAGCTCCTTCTCAAGCAGCAGGCTCCTTCTACACCTTTAGCTTGCAGATTTCTCAGGTGTTTCCAACTTCAGCCTCTTGTGCGGTTTAAGCAATGCAAATCTAAGCACAGGAATCAGGGACTCCATGGGGCAGAGCTGTCCTCTCAATGTTCTAACACAGGTTCTCAGCCAGGGTTAATTTTGTCCCACAGGGGCATTTGGCAATGTCTGCGGGCATTTTTGGTTATCAATAATGCAGAGAATGGGCTCCTGGCATCTAGTGGCTACAGGCCAGGGAGCTAGCTGCTCAGTGTTTTGCAACATACCAACAAAGAATCTTCAGTCCCAAGGTCAGTAGTGCTGAGGTGGAAAATCTCATCCTAGAAAATGTTTAAGTTTGTTTTTTATTCTTAAGTGGAAAAGAACTATAAAGATGGAAACGTACTATTCCGACACCACATCCATTCCTTATATTTGTAAACTCACTATTGGCATCTGAAGTCAGGACCATCATTAGGCTGGGATAGAAAGGCTCTCACGGAGCTCACTGACTAAAAGGAAGGGCAGGAGCCACTGTACAAGGAAACAGACACATTAGCAGGTATTTTGACAATACCATGTTCTGCAGCTGATAAAGCAAAACACTGCGATAGAGAAGGTGTCGTAGCTCTGTGGGAGTGGCAGGAAGGCCTCTCAAAAGTAGCTGGGCTCCCTGAATGCAGCAAATGCAAGGAGCCACTGGGGAGGCGCTGCAGGTGTCTGTCCGGAGCTCCACAAGGGCTGGCGGCAGGCGGTTTGTAAACTGTAAGGAGCCACACTAACGGGGGTGGGAAGGGTGCAGGGGTGGGTCTTTGGAACAGTAAGCAATTCTTCTTAAGCAGAAACCTCTGGAGGGACTGTGTCCCAGGTGATGAAGATATCTATGCATCTTTTTGAAAAGCCACAAACTTCTTTGCCTGCGTGCATACTTTAGCATTGACCCTCAACAATGGCCCTTGCTTCAGAACAATCCCTGTGTTTCTTGCACACTCACGAACGCCACCACACCACTGGGGTCCTATAATTCAATTCAATTTTGACACTAATCAGAGTTACTGCAGATCACACAGCAGAGGAGCTCAATCCCACAAGACCACCACTCCCTCAAGACACTGCAACTGCTACCCCACTTGACTACAGTTGGAGGTGCCCACGACCGTCCTTCACTGAGTCAACGACTTGCTAGAACTGCTCAGGGAGCTCAGGGAAGCACACGCATTCTATAATGAAGGATGTGATAAAGATACAGATGGAAGGACATCCAAGACAGAGAAATAGTGAGACCTGAATGCAGGGGATGCTTTCTCATGGAGCTGGAGTACACACCCGCAACAGGTCATGTGTTCCACAGCCCAGAGGACTACACTCCAGGAGTTCTTTATAACCCTTACCTACTACTTAGATAGAGGAACAGAGAGAAGGAGAGAGAGAGAGACGGGGGTGGGGGAGAGAGAGAGAGAGAGAGAGAGAGAGAGAGAGAGAGAGAGAGAGAGAGAGGTGAGAGGGAAACATTGACCAGTTGCCTCACATATGCATACAACTTGGATGAAACCCATGACCCAGGGATGTGTCCTGACTGAATGGAACTGATAACCCCTTGGTGCACGGACCACGTTCCCCCACCGAGCCCCTCCAGGCGGGTGCACTCTGGGGATTTTCATGGAGCCTTCTCCACAGAGGCTCTATGATCATGAACTTGATCCCTGGTCCCTCTCCTCTGCTCATGGGGATGGGGAATGGAACTGAAAGTCGTGGCCTCTAAGTGTGGGGTCTCTCTGGTGACCAGCCCCCACCCTGAAGTTTGCAAGAGCCCATGCAGAGCTGCATCCTAGAGAAGGAGACCCATGGGGACACCCCTGTGCTAGCACCGAGGAAATGGCAAGTGTGTGAGGGCTCTGTGCCAGGGACAGGGCCAAAGAAGAAATGGTAGGACCAAGGACCCCAAAGCCCTGTGTCAGGGGTTTGGGCAGGACCCGCAGCCAGAGGCCTGCATGTGTACTCCTCACTGCGTCCACCTAAAGAAGAGGAGGCAGAAGCACTAGATATCTGGTATGTGCTCAGAGCAAAGTGTCCGGGTAGGCCTCACTGCTCCTGTCCATGTGCACCCATGTTCACAGAGGCTAGGCAGTCTCAGGGCTTTCCTGGGATTTGGGTCTATTCCAGGTGGAAGCAGCAGTTCATTGCACTTCAACCGCCCCCTCCCCCTGCCCCGTCCCACTTTCCTCCCCCTCTTCCCCTGTCCCACACTCCCCTTGTCTTTAAGTGATTCTGAAAAAAATTTTCAGAAAGCAAATTAAGTAACAAATTAGGGACCACAGTTCTGCCCCCCAAGAGACTATCTGGGAGGCTAATAAATGTCTGGGCAGATCCCTGGGAAGTCGCCATGGAGGGCTCTGCGAGGCACAGAAGGAAGAGAAGCATCCCTGCCCTCCTCCAGGGTCAGACAGCCACCAGGAGGCCAAGCTTCGCCCTCCCGCACCCCATGAGGCCTTCTTGGGATGCAGAGGTGCCTGGGGCCGCACCTGCCTCAAAGAGAGCGCATTCCATCCCAGCCTGAACTCCCGGAGCCTGAAGCCAGAGGAGGCATATTCCAGCGGCCTGGGGGCAGGGCCGGCCCTGGACTGAGGATGCCAAAGAAGCACCAGCACCCATCTGGAGCAGAGCCCTGCAGCTGTGCAGCGAAGTCATTTCCAACCACAAAAGGACTAGGGCTACAAAACTTCAACTTGCAAATAGTGTTCTAATTAGTATTATTTTCAGATTAAAGAAAACACCACTTTTGTGTAACAAATTACCTCCATTTTAAAAGCAAAAATAATATATTTCACTTCATGAAAAAAAAAAAGGCCAAATGGAAGCATTCTTAGATTAATTATTTCACTCCATTCAAAAAGCATCTCCCCGCTTGCCTTTTATTATGCCTTCCAGCTTCTACTTTGAAAAACATATTAAGAAGCAGGAAGGTATTTTTTTAAAAGAAAGGAAAAGAGAAAAATAAATAACCTTTGAGTCAATTAGACCGAGAATACGGGATGCATAAATATACATGTTCATGTCTCTGTATTTGCCCCTAGATGGAACCTCATTTTCTCTTGGCACCACAACATGAAGCATCTTTCTTTCCTTGAACTTCAACAGCAGGCAAGTGTTTGCCCAGAACTGAGTCAGATTCTGTTCTGTGATTGATTGGCAAGAGCTTTCATAAAGGGGGTGCGGTCCCCCGAGGGCAAATACACAATGTTTCTAATGCATTTCTTTCCCTTCCAGCCAGGCAACCTACCTCTATTCCTGAACCACTTTTCTTAGAGGAATAATGAGCAGCACATTGCCAAAGACAAAAGGCCATCATCATGGCTTGTGGGGTCTGGAGCTGCTCTTGTAAAATTACAAGAATATAATTTTACTGTGGGAACAAAGGGCATATGTGAAGTAAATATTGTTACAGATTTAGATTTAGATTTAGATTTGAAGGAAAATTATTAAAATATGAATGTTACATAAAACCATGGGAAATCGAGTTGGAAAAGAATTCTCTCTGAGCTTCCCTCCCCCAGGTCAGGAGGCTGAGTAAAGGGTGTGGCTTTGTGTGAGGAAGCACTGAGCAAAGGCTTTTCTAAACTTGGGAAATGAAGCACTGGAATTGGAAATATATGAACAATTCAAATATCCCCACAGTTAGCCTACTACCTAGAAACTGATCTCCAAATGAGAAACACGCATACTCCCATCATTAAGAAGTTTAATACTGAAATATTAAAAATTATATTACTATTAAAACAAGCTTTAAATGCAATGTCTCTAAGGGAAACTTGTAGCCAGAAAGTAAAGCAAATGTGTGATGATATGGTTTGTCCTCGGAGGGAAATGCTGGCAACATCCTGTGTGTCTTGGGCGAGGCTTTTCTGTTTCCACAGCTCGGGAAGCGCAGGCCTTTGGTGTGGGCTTGGCTTGCACAAAGGCCTGAGCCCTGAGCAGCAGCCTGCCTGGTGGAGGCTGCCCCAACAGCATAACCCATCCCAAACAGCTGGGGACCAGGTGCCCCAGCCCCATGCCTGAGCAGGTGGGCAGGCGCCAGGCAGAGCTTCCTGATTCGGATTTTACCCCCACTCCTGATGGTACCAGAGATCTGATTAATCAGACCAGAGCACATTAGTCAGTGCAAATTAGAAATGGGGGTGGGGATGCCCCAGAGCAAGGACAAAGCTGCAGAGGGGAGAGGCAGCAACAAAACAAAGCAGTAAAATGACTGTATAGTAATGAAGGTCGTTAAGATGAGCCTGAGTCATTGGGAAGCTAAATTATGCTCTTCTGCTCCACTTAAGAGGAGAGAATGGTATACAGGAGTTCACAAACGTGGTGGAAGAGCAGACTGGCCCACAATATCCTGGTTCAGTTGATGTGGGATGGATGTGCCTGAATTTGATGCTTGAATTTGAACATGCTTCTCAGGCAATATAGATCCAGCTGAAACACAGAATAATATTTGTGTGTCATAGATGAGAAATTGATGGCACTGGAAGAACTTTCCCAGGTCACCTGACTAGTAGTAAGAGCCAGCATTACCACGCAGCTAGATCTAGTGCTGCTTCCAGCCTTCCTCTGCAACTTGCAGCACATTGGAGCTGATGGTGGCTGGCTGGGTTCTGGGATTCTGAAACTACTAAACTCGTGGTTCTCAAGAGTGTATCACCTGGAAACTTATTAGAAATTCAAATTCTAACGAGTCAGAATCTCCAGGAGTGAAGCCCAGCAATCTTTGTTTAGCGAACTCTCCAGATAATCCTGAAAGACACTGGACTGATTAATTTCAGATGTAACATACAAGTTAACAACAGGAAGCATGAAATGGCTCACTTCTTAAGGGCAGATGTGTCTTCAGAACTGCCTCTCTGCATTCTTGCCCATGGGGAGCCCCTTTCTCTAAGTCTGAGGCACACACTGTCCCTAGGCATTTGTCTTTAGACCACCTCTTGAAGTCCTTCCTCAGGAAACACTCTCTGGAGGATCTGCTCTCAGTCAGGGTTCCTGATTACAAAAACAAAACCACACAAACCACTCTGAAGCAACTTGTCAGAAAGAAAGCTCATTTATGGTGATGGAAAGAGATTTGACTTGGGTGGTGAACACATGATACAATATGCAGATGATGAATTATAGAATTGTACTCCAGAAATCTGTGTAATTTTTTAACCCAAATGACCCTAGTAAATTTAATTTTTAATAAAAGATCTAACAGATTGGGGAAAATGCTTTCAAGAAAGAGAAAGGTGTGTCGGAAGGGTATCAGATGGCTCACACAGTAATGCTGAAAAGAGGCTGGTGACCTAATTAGGAGTTAAGGTAACCTAGTCAGCAAAGAGCACCTCCGAAGCCCCAGCTGTGACATGCCCATTGCTGCCCATTCTGCAAGATCCCATGAATGATCTCAAGTAGCCATGCCTTCTTGCATCCCTTACTCAAGTTTCAATATTCCAAGAGAAAGCATCCAGTTAGTCAAACCTAGAATGAATCCCCAAGTTCCAGCTGTTAAAGAAGAGGGAGTAGACTTTGCACATAATAGAGTCCTCTGCCATTGTCACCAGGTGCATGACCTACAGGCCCAGGAAACAGCCCAAAAGAGCATGTAGGACCTGAGGTTCTGACTTCTTAGCATTTAAGTCCTACTTTTCCTAGTGGAAGTGAATTAAAATAAAGAGGCTTCTGAAAACTTTGGCATGGGGAACTGGTACTCTATCTGTTGCAGTTCTTTGCTAAACTGCTAACCCCATAATCTCTCAACAGTAGAAAGGCAAACTTGTTCTCATCTCTGAATATCTAGGTATGTTTTAGAATAAATTAAAGCCTATCTCACCACCTGTGTTTTAGAAAACCAAGACCATTCCCATCACAATTAATATCTCTACTTAATTTTAAATCTTCTGTATATAAATAATTTGAGCATACCATCCTCTTCACTCTCCTTTTTGTTTATTTGCTTACTCATGTCCTGGTGCCTGGATTCATGCACATTAAAAGGACATTAATTAAAAGAAATATATTAATACTATAGGCCCAGTGCACAAAATTCATGTACTCAGGGTTGGGGGGTGGGCGGTGATCCCTCGGCCCAACCACTGCCTAGTCACAGTCTAGGAGCCCCTTGATCCATGGCCCCAAAGAGGTAGGCCCCATCTATCCACGATAGCACCACCATGAGGTGGCCTGCATCTCCCTCTATGGGGCAATTGTGGAGCCTCCTGATTGATCACCCTGCCAGATGGTGGCCTGGGCCTCTCTCTGCAGTGTGATCATGGGGCAATGGCCAGGACCCCAACCAATCGCATTGCACATCCACCTTGGCTGGCCTGGTGCCAGTGGGTGTCATAATGTGGTTGTCCGGATGGTCTTCCAGACAGTCTTTTTGCTGTTTGGTCATTCAGTCAATTTGCATATTATACTTTCATTATTATAGATTGCTATTCATGTCTTGCTAATAAAAATAAAATAAGATTCTACTGAGTGTCCTATTTATGTACTCCAGGACTTTTGTGCAGATCAAATGAGATAAAGCACAGGAAAATGCTTCACAAACATTTGGTTAAACTGTAAAATGTTTGAACCTGGCTATAAAGCAAGTTGAGTTCTTGGGCTGAAGAAATTTGAAGGAGGCTAGTCACTAGGTAGAGGAAGCCAGGCATTGCTATGTGGTGTCAATACCCGGCACCTATAGCCACCATTTCCAGGCTGGGCTGGGCTGTGGGCTGCATTTTCCACCATGGGGTCTTAGCAGTGTTGGCTGTGATTTGGTGGGGTTTCACTCTGGGGTGGTGGCAGGGTCTATGTTCTACTTGGGGGAATTGGAGTGTTGGTTTATTGGTGCCAAGTTAGTGGTGCCATTTATTCTTAAATGACCAGTGCATGTCATGGCAGCTCCTGCATTTAGCATCTGCCCCCTGGTGAACAGTGCGTGTCATAGCTACCAGTCACACTTAGCCTTTTATATATGTATAGACTTACTGAACAGAAAGTTATTGAGAATCCATTAGAGGCCAGAAATTGTACCAGATGATGAAAATATAACAATGCTTAGGAATCATCTATCCTCAAAATGCTTCTGGTCTATTTTAAATGTTCATAGTCAAGGATCCATAAATGCATTTCAAGAATTTTTTGTCTATTGATAGGGGAATAAATAAAGGAGATATGGTATATACACATCATAAAAAGGATGAAATCTTGACATTTTCTACAACATGGATGAACCTGGAGGTATTTTGTTAAGTGAGATAAGTCAAATAGAAAAAAAAACACATACCATATGATTTCACTTACATGAAATAAAAATAAAATCTCAACCAAGCAAAATAGGTTTGGAGAACCAACTGATGGCTGTCAGCAGGGAGTGTTAGAAGATAGGTGGAAAAAGTGAAAGGGATTAAGAAGTACAAACTTCTACTTATAAAATAAATCACAGGGATGGGATGTACAGCATAAGATATATAGGCAAGAGTATCATAATAACTTTGTCCTGTGATAAATGATTACTAGATTTATCACAATGATCACTTTGTTGTAAGGTATATAAATGAGGAATAACTATGTGAACACCTGAAACTCATAGAATATTGTATGTCAACTTGCTTTAATAAAAGGACATGTGCTCTCAATATAACTATAGCTACTACTGACATGAAATATCTAACTACTAAAATTACTAACAAATACCTAGCAAGACTTATTTTTTACCTTTCTTTTTTTCAATCAATATATGTTGGAATGGGAGGAGTGAATAGAGATCTGCAAGATTTTTGTTAGTTACTAGAGTTAGTTTTGGTTCCCCCTCTATTTCATACCCCATAAGGTTTTACTTCTCTGGCCCTGCAGATAGCAGGCAGGAAGTGAGAACCATGCCCTCTCCTGGACAGCCATTCACCAATCACAGATGGAAAGGAAGTGTATGGTCTGCCTCTCTGCCACCCACTGAGAGACCTCAGAGGCCTCAGTCCTTGCAGTGATCCCACTGCATTGAATTCTCTGCCTGGAGTGGGCATTGCTTGATAAGGACCCTCTGCCCTGCCTTGGCTTCCTCCTCCTGCTTCTCTTCCCACTCCTCCCTCTGCCCCTTTCATGTTCCTGGGACCAAATACTAAATTAACTGCTCTGATTAGAACCCTTGTTTAAGGCTCTATTTCTGGGAAAACCCATAAACCAATGAGATTTTTAAAAGTCACTAGTTTGATGGCAGACAAAACTAACCAGAAATGTCAATTCTCTCCTCTTGTAGTCAGTATTCTTTTACAAAATATATTAATATGTTTCATTGATTTCAGAGAGAAAGGGAGAGGGAGAGAGAGATAGAAATATCAATGATGAGAGAGAATCATTGATCTGCTGCCTCCTGCACAACCCCAACTAGAGATCTAGCCCACAACCCAGGTATGTACTCTTAACTAGAATAGAACTCTTAAATCTTCAGGCCAATGCTCTATCCACTGAGCCAAACCAGCTAGGGCCTGTGGTCAATATTCTTAAAAGGATGAACATGTATATTATAGGAAGACACCTGGGAAATGAAAGGGGATTTGTAAGGAAAGCAGAAATGCCATCAAATGGATACCATATAAAAACTAAGGACTGCACTAGGTAAACTAAGAAATCACTCAGTCCAAATCTCTCTATATATAAAAGCCAAACAACCAGAACAATCAGAATAAATGCAATGAGCAGACACTATGACACATACTGCAGCTGGCCAACTGGATCAATGGGGGTGGTGCCAGCAAGCCAGACTCCCTCGGTCTCTCCCCTCAGCCAGCTGGTCTCAATCAGTTGATCAGGGTGGGCTGGCTGGACCCTACTAGTTCACGGAATTGTGCAGCAGGCTTCTAGTACTATATAACCCTATATAATAAAGAGGCAATATGCAAATTGACCATCACAACTTCACACAAGATGGCCATGCCCATGTGGTCACAAAAAGGCTGTCACAAGATGGCTGGCAGGGGTGGACAATTATGGATGATCAGGCTAGTAAGGGAGGGCAATTAGAGGCAACCAGGCCAGCAGGGGAGGCTAGTTGGGGACAACTGGGCCTGAAGGGGAGGGAGAGCAGTTGGGGGGGCCAGGCTTACAGGGGAGGGCAGTTAAGGGTGACTAGGCCAATAGAGGAGGGCAGTAAGGGATGACCAGGCCAACAAGGGAGAGCAATTGGGGGTGAAGAGGCTGGCAGGGGCAGCAGTTAGGGGTGAACAGACTGGCAGGAGAGGGTAGTTGGGGGCAATTGGGTCAAAAGTGGAGTGGTTAGGTATTGATCAGGATGGCAGGGAAGTGGTTAGGGGGTGATCAGGCTAGCAGGCAGAAGCAGTTAGGGGCAATCAGGCAGGCAGGCAGGCAGGCAAGCGATTGGGACCCAGCAGTCCTAGATTGTGAGAGGATTGTCCAACTGCCCCAAGGGGCCCCAGATTGGAGAGGGTGCAGGCTGGGCTGAGGGACACCCACACCCAGTGTATGAATTTCATGCACTAGTCCTCTAGTCTATACATATAAAAGCTAAGCCACTGGATGAATGGATGACTTGATGACAGCTATGACATGCACTGACCATCAGGGGGCAGAAACTCAATGCAGGAGCTGCTCTCTGGTGGTCAATTTACTTCCACAGTGGGAATGCCACTCAATTCGCCAGACTCATGGCTGGTGAACACAGCTGCAGGGGCAGGTGCAGTGGGACCAGGATGAGCAAGAGCAATGCAGCACCAAGCCTGGGCTCAGACTCCTCCCCAGCGATCTGCTGCTTGCTGCACTACTTTGCAGGATCAACACAGACAGTGGTCTGGAGGTCGATGAGCTGGTGGGTAAGTGCCAGGCTGCAGCAGCATGAGGTTAACTAATCCCCACAGGCCAGACTGAGTGACCCCACCAGTGCACAAATCCATGCACTGGGCTCTAATTTTTAATATTTTCAATCTTTTCTCTTAACCTAGTGTTATTTCCTCAAGTCAAACCCTCAGCTGGGAAGACAAGAAATTTTCCAGTATTACTTCTGTTTGATGAGAGAGAATGTGGCATCATCCTGGACAATAAGAAAAACCTTGCTCAGGTTCACCTGTGAGACACGGGAGCCACCTGCCTGGCCACGGGAGACAACTAGCCTGGAGTAGGGCTTGACATACATATCTGCATGCCTGCTGTTCTGTGCAGAGTGCAGTCCAACATGAGAGGGAGTGTTTGTTGCATTATTTACTGTGTGCCTCTCATCTAGCCTTATGTGTGTAGGCTTCCTCCTGAGTGATGAGACAAATCTGCTCCCAGAAGAAATGGATGAGAATGTTAGCTGAAATGTTGAATAACGATAAATTCCTTTGAGTTCCACCATGATGAAACTTTCATGTTTTGTCAGCTATTATAATTTTGCTTTCACAAATGCAATACAAATTCTTCTCATATAAGTGACTTTCATGTTCAGCTGTAACTTTCATGGAAATTCTACTATTGTGATTTTAGATGGCATGTGTTTTAGGAGCTTTATAAAATACACACACACACACACACACACACACACACACACACACACACATACACACACACACCTAAAAGCTTTATATTTGAAATCCTTTCACTTTAGTCAGCCGTAGACAAGTTTTACTCTCTGTTTTTAAATAATTGATTCCATTATATTTGATAAAATATAAGTTAGTTCAGAAGGCAATAGCAAGAATCCAAGATGGCGGCATAGGTAAACACCTACACTGCTGCCTCGCACAACAATTTCAAAACTACAACTAAAAGACAAAACAAACATCATCCTGAACCACAGGAAAGCTGGCTGAGTGGAAATTCTACAACTAGAAGGAAAGAGAGAGGCTCACAGAGACCCAGAGTAGCTGTAAAAAGCTGAGGTACGGAGATGCGCACGCTGAGAGAGCAGGTGCCGGAGTACCTGGCTGGCTTTCTCTGGCGGGAGGGAAACGGAGACTCCCAATGGCATTGAACCCTTTATCCTACGACACTAAACCCCAGATCCAGCCGAAACTCATATGGGGGGAGTTTGGACTGTGAAAAGGGAGAAGCGCACGGAAATTTAGGGGAGTCGCAAAAGATCAAACATCTGGTCTCACACAGCACTGTGCAGAGGACAGACAGCTGATTGTGCTGCTGGCTTTCACAAGTGGGTGGGAGACAGACCCTCCCAACTGTGCCACTTCTGAGTCCACTAAGCCCCTGTTTCGGGCGAAACCCTGGAGACCTAGACTCCTGTGGTCCTGGTGTGCAGGGGAGCTGGAAAGGCAGCAGTCTAGAGGCACTGCAGGCGCGCACACAAGGACTGCTCCAGCGATTACCCTGTCACGTTGGACTCAGGGGCCATGGAGGGCAGGGCTGACTGGAAGGCAAGGCGGTCCCTTAAGCCCTGAGACTCCACCCATCCCAAGCTCAACAGAGGCTTCTTCGGTTTTGCAAGTCTGGTATCATAAGCATGAATTCAACACAGAAGTTTCCCCAGCATAGTGAAATTGCCGAGACAAGGGTAGGGATCACAAACAAAAGAAATAGAGGGAAAAAAATGACTGGATATAGAGTTCAAAACCATGCTTATAAGGTTTTTCAAGAATATGCTAGAAAAGTTGGGTCAACTTAGCGAGAGCCAAGAGGAGATGAAAAAGGACAAACTAGAAATTAAATATACACTGACTGAAATAAAATATATATATATTATACAGAGTCCTAACAGCAGACTAGAGAAAGGCAAAAATCAAGTCAAAAAATGAAATATATAGAAGCAGAAAACACTCAACTGGAAAAGCAAGAAGAGAAAAGAATCCAAAAATGTGAAGATAATGTAAGGAGACTCTGGGACAGCTTCAAGCATACCAACATCAGAATTGTGGAAGTGCCAGAAGAGAGAGAGCAAGATATTTAAAGAAATAATGACTGAAAACTTCCCACGTCTGGTGAAAGAAATAGACTTACAAGTCCAGGAAGCACACAGAACCCCATATAAAAAGAATCCAAAGAGGACCACACCAAGACACATCATAATTAAAATACCAAGAACAAAAGACAAAGAGAGAATATTAAAAGCAGCAAGAGAAAAACAGTTCATTACCTACAAGGAAGCACCCATACGACTGTCAGCTGATTTCTCAACAGAAATGATGCAGGCCAGATGGGAGTGGCAAGAAATATTCAACGTGATGAATAGCAAGAACCTACAACCAAGAATAATCTACCCAGCAAAGCTAACATTCAGAACTGAAGGGCAGATAAAGAGCTTCACAGATAAGAAAAAGCTAAAGGAGTTCATCAACTCCAAACCAGTATTATATGAAATGCTGAAGGGTACTCTTTTAGAAGAGGAAGAAGAAAAAGGTAAAAGCCAAAAAATTATGAACAACAAATACATATCTATCAACAAGTGAATCTAAAAATTAAGTGAATTAAA
>PVJN01003929.1:0-29146 GCA_004026805.1 Lasiurus borealis | reverse complement strand
CAGCACAGAAAGGGAGTGGATTGATAATTCTCAGGGGAAAAGGGGTGAGGTGTATACAGGGAGAGACTGGACAAAAATCATACACCTATGGATGAGATCAATGGGAGGGAGGGAAGGGTGGGAGCTGGGTGGAGGGGTGCTATGGAGGGGAAAAAAAAAGAAACAAATGTAATAAGCTGAATAATAAAGATTTAATTAAAAAATAAAATAAATTTAAAAAGAAGGCCATAGCACTTATATAAACAGGTTTGTGTCTTTTTTTTAATCTTTAGAAAGCTTGTAAACCTAAAATCATTTTATGTCCCTGTGAGACAAGCAAGAAGCTCTAGAATTCCCAGCTTTTACAAAAGAAAACTGAGGCAGGTGACTGGATAGGGTGGTACAGAAAGCATTGAACACAGCAGAATTAAAGGGGTAAGTGTCTTCTATTCAGCTAAGCAGAAGTTTCTATGTCCTGTACACATTTCATTAGCATTTGTTGACATAAGGAGGAATATTCAGGCTTGTAATAATTGCAGAGGTTAGAAGCTCTAATTAAAACCACATAAAATTAATGGATGGGCTTAGAAAGATTCATGTGCTTTAAGATAAAAGTACTTTCAACTAGTTGAGATTTATGTTTCTCAGTTGTCAATTTTGTGTGTGGGTGTGTCATTTTTAAAATGAGGTGTATAATTATTCAAGTGTGCAAATTTTCCACACTTCTCTGAGCTACTGGTTTGCATCAAAGAAAGCAAAAGAGGACCACTTAGGGCCACTCAACTGTAAATCTCTATAATGAGTCATGATCATTTTTTACATGACTACTAGAGGCCTGGTGCACAAAATTCATAAACTGGGGGGGTGGAGGGGGCAGGACTGGGAGCTGGGTGTCTTTCAGCCTGGCCTGTGCCCTCTTGCAGTCCAGGAGCCCTCAGGGGATGTCCAACTGACAGCAGCCGTGAGCCAGCAATGAAATATCCTCAGTGCTGCCACAGAGGTGGGAGAGGCTCCCTCCACCACCACTGGACTTGTCTACCATGAGCCCGGCTTCTGGCTGAGTGGTGCTCCCCTTGTGGGAGTGCACTGACCACCAGGGAGCAGCTCCTGCATTGAGTGTCTGTCCCGTGGTGGTCAATGTGCATCGTAGTGATTGGTCTTTCTGCAGTATGGCCAAAACTGGTTCTCTGACATTCCCCCAAGGGGTCCCAGATTGTGAGAGGGTGCAGGCTAGGCCAAGGGACCTCAAGGGTGCACGATTGGGGCAGAGGAGGGACACAGGAGGGTTCCAGAATGTGTCTAAACCATCTTATTCAGCGCAGATCAACAGGATACTGGCAGCAAGCTAACTTACAGGTCAAAGCGACTGCCCCCTGATGGTCAGTGCACATCAAAGCAAGCAGTTGAGTGGTCTTAGTATATCATTAGCATATTACATTTTGATTGTTTGAATGGCCAACTGGATGACCTGGCACTTAGCATATTAGGCTTTTATTATATAGGATATCTTACCTATGACAAACCACAGGTATTCTGTGAAACCAGTACCTTGGCATTTTACAAATTGCTCTACTACTAGTACTTCCCAGTATAAGGATTCATTATCTACCTTTCTTAAACCAAATTCTCTTAATTTAGAGACATATCCAGAAAAAAAGATACATAAGTGACCACCTGGATAGTATACTGAGAATAAAAGAAGATTTCCCCCAAAGACAAGGATGCTATGAATAAGAGAGGGTATTGATACAGAGCAGAAAGGTAGGTTTATATCCCCGGGGGGGGGGGGGGGCTGTGAGTGTTGGGCACAGAGAGAAAAGAGGAAGAATTCATGTTTCTAGCAATAATAATTATTGCCCAATATCTTCCTAACCAGATATCATTTCTCCAGCTACTCTACCTTTGATCTCATTATTTTCTGATTTACCCCTCTTAATTTTCTTAGCCCATTGGAATTTTAGACATTCTCTATATAGTGGTTTCTTAAAAGGGTTTATAAAAGACCATCTTAAAAAATGAATCTGTCATATTATCATAGCTTTCAGGTCACTGAAATAATAAATAGGTGTTAAGATTGTTAGAGTCTTTAAAATATTTATTATCTTCTATAGTTTGTATTGTAAAATCAGACTCACACATATGTAAAAGTCTTTACTTAGATCCCTTAACTGCAAACATTTTATGATGGTAAGTGTACATAAATAGTAATGCTGTGGAAATAAAAAAAAATATTATCCCTCCCCAATTAAGAAAACATATTTTCCAGATGAAACCAGGTGGTCCCGAGTCGGACTGGCATTTCCTATGAGGCTGCATTGGGATTGTGAGCACAGGAGCAATCACGCCTTGCTAAAAGAGAGAGCTATTTTCAATCTCATTTGCATAATTGATCCAGTATGAAATAGACCCGCAGCAGATGAGCACTCTGGGGACCCGCGCTTATCTCAGTGTGTTCAGTGTCTGCCATCTCAGAGAGGTGCATGGGCATCCCCCTTCCTGGTGGCTTTTCTGGGAGCTCAACAAACCTTAAACTAATGACAAAATAAGCAGAAATATATAAATGTTTCCTTTGGACATTTTGGAGTGTTATACTAATGGAGTGTTTACGGCTCGGTCACCCCTTCCCTGCCACGGCTTTATGCAGAGAAAGCTGGCAGTGTGGAGAAGCAGGCAGCTGCATAACTTTCCTATCTACATGAAAGCTGTGAAATTCTTACTGAATACTGCTTGGCCATCAATGATTAAATGGATCTGGATTCAGGGGCTGAGGTTCACAGAAGCATCATTGTCTCCATATTTGGTCTCAATAAATTAAGGTCAGGTTGCAATTCAGAAACAAGCTTGTGAAAATCTCAAAAGTAAGATAGTTATATTAACTTGCCTATGTTGTTGGGAAAACTCCATGGTGCAGTTGGTTTACCTCTTCTATAAAGTTATTTATGGTGCATATTTAGAAACCTGAATCTTCTAGAGTACTGGAAGCAATGAGCCATGCACAAATGTAAAAAAGTCTTCATGTTTTCATACTATGAGTGTTGGCCACACACTTTGAAAAAGCTATACTACAGATAAAATACAACATTACCTAACAGTCAATAAAGCAATTACATTATTTAGACTATAGTTGTGACACATTCATAAAGTGCATGGAAAGTGACTTTGATGCGCACAAAATTCAGGAACTCATCTGAAGCCTAAGAAAGTGACATTTCAAGTGTGAGGAGTGTGAGGTAGGCATGGGAGGTGCCTTCACTCTGGGCCCCAAGCTAGAGAGCCACAGAAGCCTGTGGCTTGAGGAGGAGACAAAAGGAAGGAGCTGGATCAGGTGGGGTGTGCAAAGGCCAGACGATGGAGGATATAGGTAATGAAAATATACTGCAGAAAGTATTCTGGACTATTAGAAAGAGTTCTGCACATGCAAGATAACTTTTTCAGGGACAGACAGAAGGAAAACAAGTTAGAGAGATATTTCCAACTGGAGTGGCTGAGTGAACAGTGATGTCTCTCAAGTTCAGGTAGGAAGAGGAGCAGGTTCCAGAGGACAGGAACGGCCCACCCTGTGTTGGTGAATGTGAAGTATTCTTGGAATATCCATGCAGGGATGCTTCACAGTAGTGACTATACAAAGGAAAAAAATTAAGGAAAAATCTTTGAAATATTGGCTGAGGACTGCATCAGTCCTGAATATTGATACACATGACAGCCATACTTAAAAGTTTCAGGCATGTAGTAAGCACTAATAAGCAATTTTCTTTTTTTAATTATTACTGGGTTTATGCTCTCTCAGGGAGTTCCTTTATTGGAAAGGACTTATTTATCTTTGGGATTACATATTCATTTGTGTGATTAACTGATTGAATGTCTTCCCCATTAGAGGGCAAACTCCATGAAAGCAGGGGCTGCATCTATTTTAATGTGAGAGATTTTTACATTTTTTAAAATTATTTTAGAGTTCTAGAAAGTTGCAAGAATTATACAGAAAAGTATTGTATGTCCCTCTCCAATGTGAACATCTGATAAAACCATAGTGCATATCACCAAAAAGTTAATACTGATGACCAATACTCTTCACCAAACCGTAACCTTACTTGAATTTTGACTATTGTTCCCTTTTGTCCTTCTCTGTTCAGAGTCCATCCCAGGAACCCACATTGCTTTTGGTCTGCATGTCTCCATAGTTCTTTTCAATCTTGGACAATTCCTCAGTCATTCTTTGTCTTGCACGAACCTGAGGCTTTTAAAGGTGCAGGTCTTCAATATGACCTCCATTTAAAATTGTCTGTTGCTCTCTCATGATTACAGTTTGATTTTTGGCAAGAATCCCACAGAAGTGATGTCATAGTTTATCAGTGCATCCCATCAGGAATGCATCATGTCCATATGTCTAATTAGTGGTGATGTTAACTTCGATCACATGGTTAAGATGGCCTGCTTGTTATTTTTACTATGAAGTTACTATTCTGCTTTTCATCACCATTGTGTCTTCACCTCTTAGCACAATGCCTGGCACATAACAGATGCATAGCAAATATTTGTTTATGAAAGAACGCGGGCTGGCTGGTGAAATCTCTCTTGCATGGACAGGCAGCTGAGTGGCACACTGCCTTCTGTCGGTCCAGCCAGCACAGCCCCTGATGCAGCAGAGATTGCTTTGTTATTTCCCAAATCTCCCCTGAAAAGGGCAGGCAGGTTCTCCATTTCTCCCCTGTACCACATCAGTTTGTAGTTACTAGATGCACAGATTTATCATTATCATTTTATGGGGCTGGGCTTCCAATCCACTTTGCATTAAAGATACTGGATGGGGATAGCTGGGGTGGAAAGTCATATGGTTATGCAAGTTAGAATCCGTCAACATTTCATTTTTTCTTTGAAACATTTTTCTTTTCTTAAGGGTAAGTGCCGAGTCCACACTTCAGGAATGTTTCTTGGACAAAAAGTTTACAGGCATCAGCTCCCTGAAGGGTCAGGCTTTTGCATAAATGCTTGCTGAGGCTTTCGAGGCGTTATTATAAATGGTACACATTTTTCCACTTTCACAGTTGAAGGGGGGGGAATCTACAATGTTTTTGCCCAAATCCTAATTTACTCAGTAATTAATCTGAAGTGAAAGCTAATTTCTTTGCTTTCTTTGACAAATATTGTAGAACAAAGGGGTTACTTTAACTTTTTAACTGACATGCTAATCTATTCTTCAGGACACTAATCTCCTTTGGCTGGAGACAGGGGCTGAGTGGCCTCCACATCACCACGGTTCAACCTAGACTCCCTGGAGCCAGAGGTTCAAATCCCAGCCGGGTCATGCAGAGGGAGGCTGATAAATTGAGTGCCTGCTGATGCGGCCCTGACAGGGTGGTGCTCTTTCAGCAGAGCCCTAGAAGGCTTATGTTTTCTCTGTACACTAATGATCCCCAAATAAAATAGGCCGCGGTATCCAAAGCATATTTCTCATTAGTCTTCTAACCCCAAATGCATGCGAGAATGTTTATGACCGAGGGGAGGTTAAACGTGTTGAAAAAAGACAAACTGTGTCAAACACGAGAAGACCTCAAACAGGTGCAATGGGACACAAACCCGCTGCTGTCCAGACAGTATGCACACCCCAACTCCCCAACGCCCTGCACCCTCAGCCCGATGCTGGTTATTCTGAAGCAGATGGTAAAATATGCTTAGAAAATACAATAAACACGTATGCTGTGGCACTGTGGCCCTGTGGATGGGGGGAATGAACAGTATAAACTGGGCCTGCATTCCCTCTCAATTCCATGTTCCTCTGCTCTTCTCCTTGACCAGCGCCAGGCTCGCCAGGCTCGCCAGAGGTAAAGCGACAATGCCCACACCACCCCACGCTGCGCAGTCAAATGAGGAGCCTGAAGACAAGCCAGCTGGTGAAGACCCGGGTGAGGAGATGGTCAAGCTTCACAATCACACCAATGACAGCAATACAATGTGCATTGCTCTCGCTTTGATTGTATCGAAGTTCACACCTGGTCTTCATGTTAGCGTGTACATACATGTGCAGACTGAGTATATGCACATTCACAGATACATTCTGCTAGATCATCTGTTTAGATTTAGGTTTCCTATCTGAGATGATTAACAAAGTAATTACTCATATTCAAAACTCTGTTATAGCTGTGTTATTTATGGACTTTGAAAGTTGTCATTGAGATATTAACTGCATTTCACTATTCTCCCTAGAGTTCAACTCATTCATTTATTTTTCATTCAACAAATGTTAACAAACACTTATTATGTTCAATGTACAAGCTGCCTTTGATTGGGTTATGCCATTTGTATGTGTATGTGTATAGGTGCATGTGCAGACACAGGTGACAATTCATCAGTGCATTAACCTTCTAAAGGACAAGAATAATGACTGGGGAAGAACAATAGAAACTACTGGCAGATTAGTGAATTCAATTCCAAAGAAAACAATAAGAGAATTAGATTTCAATATTCCGATAATGACCAGAGACATTATTCATTAAATTATGAGAAAATGGAAACGTACTATGACCTCTCTTGCCTACATTTGTTCTAGAGTCAACCCAAAGCAGAGTAAATTGTATTTACAACACAACGTGCTTATTAAAGGCATTAGGAAGAATTTTCAGACTATAAGTCTTGTGAAAGAATAGAAAATTGTCTTCTCTTTCTAAGAGTAGATTCTTAAAGTTTAAGAGCTGAGGAAAACTATAGAGACTATCTAATATATTTTCTATTACCCCTTTATATTCTAATTAACTATACTCCTTCCTCCTCAGAAAAAAAAATCACATACAAAACAAGGTATAATATTTCACAGGGTTAACAAAGACCTTCTCTAACCTCAGATAAAACTTGATTTACTTCAATATTCCCATTGTATGGCTAAATAAACTGAAGCCTAAAGATTAGATAATATTATGGGCTTGTGTTCTCTAAGCACCAAATTCCTATGTTAAAGTTCCAACTTCTGTACTTCACAATGAGAATGTATTTGGAGGTAGGGTATTTAAAAAAATAAATCTGTTAAAATTTGTCCTAACTGGTTTGGCTTAGTGTATAGAGCATCAGCCTGCAGATTGAAAGGTCCCAGGTTCAATTCCAGTCAAGGTCATGTACCTTGGTTGTGGGCACATCCCCAGTAGGTGGCGTGTAGGAGGCAGCTGATCAATGTTTCTCTATCATCGATGTTTCTAACTCTCAATCCCTCGCCCTTCCTCTCTGTAAAAAATCAATAAAATATATTTTTAAGAAATTAAGTCATAGGGGTGACCCTAATCCAATGGGACTGATGTCCTTATAAAAGGAGATTTGGACACAAGCATATACAGAAGAAAGACTGTATGAAGATATAAGGAAAAGGCAGCCATCTGGTAAGCCCAGGAGAGAGGCCTCAGAAGAAACCATTTCTACCAATGTCTTGATCTTGTGCTTCCAGTTTACAAAACTATGAGAAAACAACTATCAGTGTTTAAGCCACCCTGTCTGTGATGCTTTGCTACAGCAGCACTAACAACTAATACATGTGTTAAGGCCAAGTTACCTAACTAACTAATGGTGGAGCCTGAAATGGAATTCCTTTTCTCACAATTCTCCCTAATACACTTCTCTTTCAAGTGTTTTGAATGGAAAGTAGTGAAACAGACTTATTTAACTTTCAGAATTACTTTTTGTCCACTGACTCTGTAATACTATTTACTTAAGAAGTTTAAAATGTCTTTGTCAAATCATTTAAACACTTATAAAATTACAGAAATAAGTGCTATGCTCCTGGTTCATCAGGAATGAAGTAAATATAGTAGATTTCTATGAAAAGTTTGAAAAATATTTTTATATTTGGTGCATCTATCCCCATTTCTCTATACATATTAAGATGCATTAGTATGAGTGCTTTTCCATCACAGCTCAGAATAAGCTATTGCAATTACTAAGAGTCACAACGGAGTACAGAGCCCATCTAGAAGCCTCATCATAGTACAGATGAGGTTACACTGTGTTAAAGAGTGGGAATTTTTGAGCATGCCCCATTCCAGAAAGACTGTGGACTATCCCCCAGATAGAGTTGTCAGTGCTGACATCAGGCCAGGCCTTGAGATACGGTCTCATGGCCCTTCCCAGCATATAGGCCTTCTTTCATAGAACACTGTAAGCTTTCTGAAAAACAAGATGACCCTGTAAATAACTTGGTCTTCAACTCTGATGTTGCTTGGGAGAAACTGTTTTGTTTTGGGTTGTTCACTCTGCAACAACAGGATGTGGTAAGTGTACTTAAAAGTGGTCCTACACAAAGAGTCGCTGCTGCTCTCTGGACTCCCTGCATGGAGAAAGGCAGAGCGGTTGCTGGCCAGCTCTATTGAGTTGGTTTGTTTGCCAAAACCAGTTTGGCTCAGTAGATAGAGCATCAGCCTTCGGACTGAGGGGTCCCGGATTCGATTCTGGTCAAGGGCATGTACCTTGGTTGCAGGCACATCCCCAGTGGGGGGCGTGCAGGAGGTGGCTGATCAGTATCTCTCTCTCTCATTGATGTTTCTAACTTTCTATCACTCTCTCTTCCTCTCTGTAAAAAGTAAATAAAATACATATTTAAAAAATAAAATAATAAATCCTTGCTTGCTTATTACCAACTTAGCAGCCTCCATGGTCATATTCAACTGGTCATGGAAGTTGCCCCACAACAACTGTAGATATGACTTAGTTGGTTAAAAGTCGGACTCCAGTTTAAAAAACACCCATATTTGATCTCTGTTCCTTGAATAATTAGGTAATGACTTTGGGTAAGTTTCTTAGCCCCTCTAAACATCAACTTCTGTATCTATGCTATGAAGGTAATAATAATATCTGTTACATAAAGTTATTATGAGAATGAAATAAAATTAAATATTTTATATGTTTAATATTGAATGTGTCTAAAGTAGACATATAATATACAAAATTATACAAATCTTTTTAAAATTCAAAATATATCAATATCAAAACATTAACTCAAAGTTGGCCATAGATAGGTATAGGAAAACATAAAATTATAAAATAAGAGTAAATTTGTGTGACCAAGTTATACAAACTTTTAGATCAAACACATCAAGTAAAACCATTAAAAATGAATAAATTGCATTTGCTTAAAATTAAAAACTTCTGCTCTATTTAGACACTATTTAGAAAATAAAAAGAAAGTTATAGACTAAAAAAAAATTGCAAAATGCATATCTGATAAGGGACTTATCCAGAACATATAAGGAATTCTTGCAATTCAAGTAAAAAATACAAATAATTGAATTTTTAAAATGTAAAAGATTTGAAGACATATGAATGACAACTAAACAAATTAAAAGATATTTAGCCCAACCAGTGTGGCGCAGTGGCTGAGCACTAACCAGGAGGTCACAGTTCGATTCTGGGTCAGGGCTCAATCCCCAGTATGGGATGTGCAGGAGGCAATGATTCTCTTTCACCATTGATGTTTCTGATGTTTCTCTCTCCCTCTCCATTCTTCTCTCTGAAATCAATAAAAACATATATATTAGTAGCCTTCTGGGTTTTGTGATCATGTTTCATGTTCCTCTTAATATTTTTAACATATTTTTATATTTTTATTGATTTCAGAGAGGAAGAAAGAGGGAGAAAGATAGACATCAATGATGAGAATCATTGATCAGCTGCCTCGTGCATGCCCCTCCTGGGGATCCAGCCTGCAACCCCAGCATGTGCCCTTGACTGGAATTGATCCCAGGACCCTTCAGTCCACAGGCCAACACTCTATCCACTGAGCCAAACCAGCTAGGGCAAAAAACATATATTTTATAAAATGATATTTAACATTATTGATCACTAGGAAAATAAATGTTAAAATCACAATAAAAATCTATTTTACACCCACTAAAATGGCTATAATGAAAAAAACGAATAATATCAAGTGTTGGAAAGGATGTGGAGCAACTGGAACTCACCTGCCTCACTGAAGGGAAGTCGGGATGGTTAGTCAGCCTAAGTTTGATTCTTAATTTCTCTGTTTGCTTAAAATTCCCTGTTTGCTTATCCATAAAATAAAAATATGGTAGAATTTACAACCAAAAATTATGCTGAGAATTAAAATGAGCAGATATATTTGAAGCACCTGGAAAAGCATCTAGCCCTTAATATGAAGATTTACTAATATGAAAATTCAATTAAATTGAGTTAGCACAGCCACACTCCACCTTACTGTAAGCAAGAAAATTCCCAGCACACTTTTTTGGCTTTGGTTTGCTGATTGGGGGTGAGGGTTGGAAGATTATTTCCTGAAAGTCCCCTGGGATTGATATAAAGTGGAATTATGTTTTCTGGTGTGTGAGATTTGAGGAAATCTGGAAAGAAGCAAATTTTAATGAGAATGATTTTGAATGTCAAATTAGTGCTGCATGTGGTGGAAAAGGAAGCAAGGAGAGTTATCCTGTCCCCATTGCGGTTCATGTGATATTCAGAGAACAAAGCATATACATTGCAACAGGCAGACATCAAGTTGCAGAGCAATGTACGGCTTAAGCCCCTTTGGTTTTACTCTCAGGATAAAGATTCAAGTGCTACGCACGTTATAAGATGCTGTAGTCTGGCTCTTTTTTCTCTTGTCTCCACTGCTACCTCCATCTGTGCTCTCATAACGGTGCCTCCCTTGTCCTCTAATGTGCCATGCCTACCAGTGCCATGCTTCTAAGTACCATCTATACCTAAGTAACCACACTTTTGTCTGTAGCCACAAGCTCTCCCTTATCTCCAGACTCAGACTCAACTGCTTGCTTGACAAGTGCACTTTGATAGCAAATCGGCATCTTAGGTCTGAATGGTCTGTGCTAGGATTACTTCCCTAAAGTAAAGTCTGAGACAAATACTTATGGCAAATCCTTTATTTAGCAGGTGATACTAGGTGGCACGAGGAGGGGAGTGTGAAGTGTGACAGGGAAAGAGCAGGGCTAATTAAAAAAACATTTGTGAGCAGGTTTCCATATGGGCAATGAAGTTCACTCCTGCTGATAAATTCTCATAATTACTGTACCCAGCAGCTGAGGAAGCTGGAGCTATTATTCCGCAACCGCTGTCATGAGCTATGGAGGCCGGAACTCCGGCCCTCCAGGGTCCCTGCACTGTGGGCCTGAGAGCAAGCCTGAAGGTGGAGAGGCGCAGGTGGAGAAGTGGAGAGGCACAGGTGCCCACAGGTGGAGAGGTACAGGTAGAGAGATGGGGAGGCACTGGTGCCTGCAGGTGGAGAGTTACAGGTGGAGAGGTGGAGAGGCACAGGTGCGCACAGGTGGAGATGCACAAGTGTCTGCAGGTGCTCACAGATGGAGAGGCAGCGGTGCCCACAGGTGGCGAGGCACCAGGAACCCAGACCTTTGCTCTGGCTGCTGCCTTCTTCTCTGGCCACCCTTAAGTCTTCACTCTGGCCAGAGCATTGCTTCTGAAGCTCCCTCTGCTCCTCCCCCTTCCCCCTGGCCTCCCCATCATAATAGGCATCCTACCCCACCCAGCCACTCCATTCCTGCATGCATGCTGCCCAGAGGCCCAGAGTGGCTCGGGGGCAGGTCCACTTCCATCTTTGCCGGGTTAATTTGCATACTCACTCCTAATTGGCCGGTGGGCTTTGTGAAGTGATGGTCAATTTGCATATTGTTATTTTATTAGTGTGGCTAGCATTTGTAGGCTGAAATTATGACAATTTAATATTTTATATTATGTGTTTTGTCACCTTTACCTATTTCATCTCATGCTATATTCATAGATTGCCCAAGGTTAGCATATAGTAGGTATTCAATTAATAATGTTGTACATATAGGCTATTAAATAACATCAAGAATCAAAGAAGGAAGGCACCCTTCCACTCTATGGCCTTGGCAAATGTTTCTATTGATAATAATCTAGTCTCCCTTCCCATCTCCCATTCTTTTTTTGCTTCTTCTGCCTCTCCTTCACATAGCAGCTCATTTCCTCTGTGGTATTCCTCATCCTGCTCTGCATTCTCCATATTAGGTCAATACCCTCTCAATTATATATTCTCTCAAAGTTGCCTGGACCATTCCTTCATTCAAGCATCTATCATTGCTTATAAATGTAATTTATTCAAGTGAGGACTTAATTAAAATGTATCTCTTCTCTTAAACTATAAACTCCATGAGTGCAGGGAAGAAGTCTGGTCTTATTTATACTTATGCTGCACACCTAAAAATGTACCCTTCCCATAAAGGGTATTCAGTATACCTTTTTAAAAACAAACAAACAAAAAATGATAAAATATAGTATAAAGAAATGTTGAGCCGAAACCAGTTTGGCTCAATGGATAGAGTATCTGCCTGCAGACTGAAGGGTTCCAGGTTTGATTCCAGTCAAGGACATGAATCCTGGTTGCAGGCACATCCCCAATGGGGGGCATGCAGGAGGCGGCTGATCGATGTCTCTCTCTCATCGATGTTTCTAATTCTCTATCTCTCTCCCTTTCTCTCTGTAAAAACTCAATAAAGTATATTTTTTAAAAAAAGAAATGTTGAGTGTGGAATAGATTTAAATAAATGTATTAATCTATATAGCTTTTGATATTGGTTTTGAAAGAACTAAGGAGATACTTAGATTAAACAATATATTTAAAACATATTCACACACACACACACACAGAAGCTCCAAAAAGACCAAACACAAACACACATTTAATTGAAGCACACTTTCTCATGCTGTTCCCTAATGAAAAGTTTCAAAAATTTATTACTTGAATAGGAATAGTCTTTCATGCCATATTAAGATTTTTTCATTAAAATGTACTGATCTCTACAAAGAGCAACACACAAAGCTCCTTTGTGCACCAAGCTTTGACTCAAGGGTTTAGAATTCAAGTTGGTCTCAAGGTTATTCCATGAGAATAACACACAGTTCAGAAAATCATTTCTCTCATATATACCCTCTTTAGGCAACATTGTCTCATTCCACTGAATTAATCTGCAAAGGTTGAGAAGCAGAGTCTATTGGGAAGAATGAAACCAAGTAGAAAGAAGGCTCTAGAAGAATGAAACAGAGCAAGGGAAACAGAAGAGGAATTAGAAAAAAAAACAACACAAACAAACAAAGGGATGCTTTCCCAGAATAAACCACTGAATATACTCAATCTGTAGATTTATACACTAGAACAGCAATGCACAAAATTCTAAACACAACCTTTCTTTAATTAAGAAATTACAATAGACATAATAAAGATTTCTTTAAATAAAAATATTTAATCCATGATACGGCACAGCAAGAAAGGGACTCTTGTGAATTTCTATGAGAATTAGCCAAAACTTTCTAAAAAGCTGTTTGGCAATATTTATTATAAACCTTAAAAATATTCATGCCTTATACAACAATTTCTTTTTTTTAATTATTTTGAGGAAATTTTCAGAGATATGGACAAAGATGTTTTAAGATATATTTCTTGCAAAAACTTATAAGAATTGAAGATTGGAAACAACCTAAATTTCTAGCAATGGAATAGTACTTACATAATGCATGACAACTTTGGTTGCAATGAAAAGATTATGAATTATAATTTCAAATAATACTTAGTACAATAGAAAAGTTTCCCTAAATATGACATTTCATAAAATAATATTTTAAATGTTTTTTCAAAGAATAATTGCAATTTTGAAAAAGAATATTTTTAATATGCCCAAGATATATCTCCTAACATCAGAATAAGCATTAGCTTTAAAACACATTATTGCTATAGACATCTGTCCTGGAAAAACATATAAAATAAACAAAATCATTTTTATTATGTTCTTATTTGCTTTCAAAAGGGGATGTCAGAGCACTTTGGGGAAAGGTGAAAATAAACTTTGACAATAGAATAGATGAAACCATAGATCTACGAGTTCTTTTCCTTGTTTCATTTTTCTCTCATTAATCATATGTTTTAGTTCCTTATTTTATCTCCATTTAGACTAAGTTCTTATATTTCTTCAATCTACAAGGCACAAAATCGAGATGCAGAAAGCTCCCAATTTTACCTATTAGAATTTGAGGCACTAACAAATATATTATATCTTCTCGTGGTCATCATTTTGAGTTGTTCTAGTCTGGATCAGTTGCACAATCTGAGGCCATCCTAGTGCAGTAAAGAAAATGGTGGCCAAGATCCCGGCCCCATCATTATGCAGAGGAGCACTTACCAGAAAGACAGCCCATTCAAACTCAGGAGACAGCTCCGTGTGTCTATAGCATAAGGATTTCACAACATTAACCTTGTTATCAAGTAGGATGTTTTAATAACAAGTGAGAGGTATTATAATTCAATCTGGCTTAACCCATAATGGGATTTTATTGGTTTCTGATGAAAAATCTCTAGAGGCAGGGTTTGTTTCTAATGAGGTTTCATTGAATATCCAAATATTAAGACCAAGACCACTCTGTCCATTTTTCCCTTGCTCTGCTTCTTGGCTGAGTTTTCCTGTTTTGAATTCTTTTTCATTATCTTCTCTAAATGCTGGCAGTGGTTTCTAAGGCTGCATGCTTCCTTATTCATATCCAAGAAGACAGAAATGTTCTTCCCAACTATTAAATACAATCCCTGAGCATTCATCCAATTGGACCAATTTATGTCACCTGCCAGTCTCTGAACCATTAGTTGTAATCAAGTAAGTGAGCCAAATTGAAGTCTGAACTGCCTGGTCCTTAGATTTAGAAATAATTGTAGCTTTCCTTGAAATACCGAGATTCTACCAAAGAGTGAACACTTTTGCAAATACTAGAAAATAGCCCAAACAGCAAATGTCTACTGTGTGTTTTTTGGTTTGTTTGTTTGTTTTTAATAATCTTTTTTTAAATATATATTTTTATTGATTTTTTACAAAGAGAAAGAGAGAGGGATAGAAAGTCAGAAACATCGATGAGAGAGAGACATCGATCAGCTACCTCCTGCATGCCCTACACTAGAGATGTGCCTGCAACCAAGGTACATGCCCCCAACCAGAATCGAACCTGGGACTTTTCAGTCCGCAGGACAACGCTCTATCCACTGAGCCAAACTGGTTTTGGCTAACACACTGTTTTTGATTATTAAATATTAGTGTGAGGGGTGGTTACATTTTATAGGGTGTTTTTTTCTCATTTCTAGATTTTCTAACATAAATATTATGTATTTGGTCACATCTCCCCAATACCAAAAACATTAAAGTATTTTTAAATGGATTTTATTCTTTGCAGGACAAACTCAGAATCACAGAAGTCACCCATTTCTTCTCTCGGTGCTCCAGCCTCACAGACACACACTCTCCCCAACAGATATGTTCCTATTTCATGCACCCCCAGGCTTTTCTTCTTTGCTATTTGAATTGGAATTTCTGCTCCGACCACCACCGCTCACACCTCCCATTTAAGGCCCTGGCTGGATACCAGTTGATTAGAGCATAGACTATCTATCAAAGGTTGTGTGACCTTTGGTCAGGGAACACAAGAACCAACCAATGAATACATAAGTAAGTGGAACAAACAATCAATGTTTCTCTCTCTCCCTCCCCCTTTTTCTCTAAAATTAATTTTAAAAAATTGTTGAAGAACCTTTAGAAAGAATCCAGCTTAAACATTAGCCCTTTCTTTTGAAATCACTTTGAACTGCCCATTCCCTTCCTCATAGACAGAGTTTCTCTATTCAAACCAGTGGCATAGTACAGCTCCCATTTTGTTGCAAGTTGCATGTATCATCATATGGCTTTGGTTAGGGACTACTTTTATACAACTCCTAAAATGATGCCTGGAATAAATAATCACCAAAAAATGTATATGGTATGACAACTTTCCAAAATTCAACACATTCTAGCCAAAAAATCTATATTCTGCTTTAAAAAAAATAGCCCAATAAATTATTTTTCATTTATTTTATTGATTTCTTAGAGACAGAGGAAGAGAGAAAGAGGGAGAAACACTGATTTGTTGTTCCAATTATTTAAGCAATCATTGGTTGAGTCTTGCTGCATGTGCCCTGACAGGGGATCGAACACACAACATGGGTGTATCAGGACGATGCTCTAACCCACTGAGCTACCCAGCCCAGGCTAAAATTATTCACTGTGAACCAGGTATCCGAGCCATCAGTATCTGATTGATCAAATAAGAATGCATGCAGTTAAGTAGACCTGTCACATTAATGTGCTCTGCACTTGCAATATTGGGTCCACCAAACTATGTACTCAGATAACCAGGTAATCCTTAAACACTTGGCACTTGAAAAATGTCCCACCATGAGCACAGCCTGCATGTCGGCCTGCCCCAGTCCAGTTAGCTCCAACTCCTCCATGTGCTGCTGCTGTCTGGACCATACTTGGATCTGGAACCCCCAGTGAGGAACCTCAGGAATCTTCCTGTTCCTCCTGGATTATTTATCTTCTATCCTCAAGGTTAATTCACATGAAGCAATTTCTCTTGTTAAATGCCAGTTCTGCCTTCAGGTGTTAATGTTTAATCCTCATGAAGGTAGTGGGAGTCACATGTGTGCAGTGGTTATGGTCCCTTAACTAATTAGTGCTGAGAGGATATTAATAAGAGAGTGGCTTACATAATACTGAGAACTGCCAGAAACAGTGAAATCTAATTTAGACCAACTGGTGGGAAGCCAGACTTAACAGGTAGAAATGTGAGAATTATAGAACATCTATAAGAAATTAGATATCATAACTTCCCAGCGCATTTGGCAATTCAAGGTGCTTCTAGGCTTTCACGAAGCAGAGGGCGCAAAGTGTTGCCAGTAGAGACACTTTCTGCAAACTTCATGAAAGAATAGGTGCCAGTGATTGTGATTATCGTCATGTAACATTTCAATATGAATAAATATATTCAAGTTTAAAACTTTTATTCTGAACCTATTATAGTCCTGCATTACTTTAATTAAATTATGGAATTGCTGGCACAGCCACTGACAGACTTGTTATTGGTAAAGTAGTTCCCTATCGTAGAGACACAGAAAGACTAGCAAGTAGATCCTAGCTTTCCTGGGCTCTCAAACTAGCTGGTGAAATAAGGCCAAAAATGTTAAGAGCCCGAAGAGTTAGTTGCTCCCCACTCTTTATATAACAACATATCTTATAGGGTGCTTATGTTCCCGGCACTGTTCCAGGCACTGGATGCAAAAACTGGGCTTTATAGGCCAAGCCAATATCCAGATTTTATTTAAGTATGTGGGGAGTCATTTGTCATTTTAAATGACAAAACCCAATTTGGATTTACATATGAGATGGGAATATAAAGATAGGCTGGACCAAAGGTGCCCAGAATCAGGTTAATCATATTTCCCTAAATATCACACACCATCACTGTGGCCCTCTGTGAGTCCTTTTTCCTTCACTTGTATTCATATGCCCTTCCTTGATCACAGGAAGCACTCCTATCCCACCCTCCATCTCAGATAATCGTTTTAACGGGTCAATGCTTTTCTCTCTATGGCATGTGCTCATGTAGCTGGTACCACATATTGCAATAAAAATATTTTGGAAGTTGGGATAAAATACAATTTAATATTATATATTAAATATACTATTCAATTAATTTCACCTATTTGCTTTTTTAAATATATTTTATTGATTTTTTACAGAGGGAGGGCGAGAGATAGAGAGCTAGAAATATTGATGAGAGAGCAACATTGGTCAGCTGCCTCCTGTACACCCCGCAATGGGGACGTGTCCACAACCAAAGCACATGCCCTTGACCAGAATCAAACCTAGGAACTTTCAGTCCACAGGCCGATGCTCTATCCACTGAGACAAACCAGTTTCAGCAAATTTCACCTATTTCTTTTTACCTTTCTAAATTTTAGAAATTTATAATTTCATATGTATCTCACATTGTATTTCTATTGGACAGCACTGAGATAGCCATTATATCTGTGTATAATGATAGAATTATTTCTTTCATGATTTGCTTTATATATTTAGCTGCTCCTATATTGGGTACATAAATCTTTATGAAAATTATATCCTCTTTATAATTATGCAATATCTTCTTAGCTCATATTTTAGCTTTTGTTTTAAAATCTATTTTGTCTGATATAAATATTGCTAGCCCAGCTTTTGTTTTTTTCTTTTCCATTTGATGAAATATCTTTTTCCAACACTTTACTTTTAGTCTGTGTGGATCATTTGTTCTGAGGTAGGTCTCTTATAGGTGACTATATATATATATATTTTTTTTCTTACCTATTCTTACCCTAAGTCTTTTAATAAAGCGAATTTAAGCCATTTACACTTAAAGTGATTATTGATTGGTATTTATTTGTTGCCATTTTATTCTTTATAACCATGTTTCTCTTTTCTTTCTTTCTTCTTCTTAAAGAAGTCCATTTAACATTTCTTGTATGGTAATGAATTCCTTTAACCTTTTCTTACCTGGGAAGCTCTTTAATTCTTCTTCAGTTTTAAATTATAGTCTTGCTGGGTAGAGTTGTCTATAGGTTTCATCACTTTGAATATTTTGTGCTAATACCTTCTGGCCTGAAATATTTCTGTTTAGAAATCAGCTAATAGTTTTATGGGGACACCCTGGTAGGTAATTAACTATCTTTATCTTGCTGCTTTTAAGATTATATTTTTATATTTAGGTTTTGTTATTTTAATTATGATGTGTCTTGGTGTGGGCATCTTAGGTTTCACCTTGTTGGAGCTCTCTATACTTCTTGAACTATTGTGTCTTTTTCCTTTACCAAGTTTCCAGTCATTATTTCTTCAAATAGGTTAGCAATCTCTTTCTCTCTTTTCTTTTGATGCAGATGCTGTTAAGCTTCATGTTGTCTGAGAGGTCTTTTAAACTATCTTCATTTTAAAAAATTCTCTAATTGGGTATTTTCTGCTTTTTTTTCAACTCATTGATTTAATCCTCAATTTCATCTAACCTACTATTTATTCCTTCTTGTGTATTCTTCATTTCAGATATTGTGTTCTTCATTTCTGACTTATTCATTTTAATGGTTTCTCTGTCTTCCTTTATGCTTACTATCTTTGTTGAAGTTCTCACTGAACTTATGCATTCTCCCCCTAAGTTCCTTGAGCATCCTTGTAACCATTGGTTTGAACTCTGTATGTGGTAGATTGCTTACCTACATAACATTTAGTTCTTTTTCTGGGAATTTCTCCTGTTCTTTCATTTGGGGTATGTTTCATTGTCTCCCCATTTTGGCAGTCTCTCTGTCTTGTTTCTATGTATTAGGTAGATCTACTCTGTCTCCAAGTCTAGGTAGGTGTCCTGTGGGCTCAGTAGTACAGTCTCTCTTACCATCCAAGCTCCAGGAATGTCCCTTGTGTGGGAGTCATCCCTCCTGTTGTAGTTTAGTCTTTTTATTTAAATATATTTGCACTTATTTTTTACAGAGAGGAAGGGAGAGGGATAGAGAGTTAGAAACATCGATGAGAGAGAGACATCAATTAGCTGCCTCCTGCATGCCCCCCACTGGGGATGTGCCTGCAACCAAGATACATGCCCTTGACCAGAATCAAACCTGGGAACTTTCAGTTCATAGGTTGACCCTCTATCCACTGAGCCAACCAGTTTCAGCTGTAGTGGAGTCTTGATTGCTGCTGGCCCATCCATGCATGGGGTCTAAACTCAGGCTGGCTGACTGTGAGAACTGATCCTGATCACAGTATACTAGCTACTGTGCTGGTACTCTGGGGTTTTTCAAAACCCATCACCAGTTGTGATAGTTCTAGGATCTCTTGGGAAAGACTCCAGTGCATGTCAATGTCAGACACTGCCTGTGACTGAACCCTGGTTTACCTGTTTGGAGCTACAAAGTGATCCACAGTTTGTGGCTGCCCCTGCTGGGCCAAATCATACATGAGAGGGCCCAATGTATACCTAGTCTGGCTTCCACCAGCACCAAGTCTGGGGCAGGTCATCAAAAGACCTAAGGCCCACCAACAACTGCCTCTACCTGCCTCTGCCTGCTAACTGCCTATTAGGCTCTGTCACTGAAAGAGCCTCTGGCAGTATATGAGTTGAATAAGGCAAGTTCTCAGGGAGTCATCAGGTAGAGGTGAGATACATATTCAAACTTGATGCCCGTGCTGGGCCTGAGGTCACTCAACAAAAGTCCCAGGGTACACTAAGGCCAGCTGCCACGGATTGGGTGCTCACAGACCTTTGTAGTGGGGAAATGTCTGAGAGAGTCTTTAGGTTTAGGCCAGCAGAGTTTATCAGGCCCAAACAGACCAGGATTTGGCTGTGTAAAAGGGGGCCTCTGCACAGGTATGGAGCACAGGTTAGACTTGCAAGAGAAAAAATGGTTTTCACCCAACAGCCACACAGCTCAGTCAGTTCCAGATTCTGCCTGGACCTCCTCAAGAGCCCTGGCTTAGCAGGGCAGGGACCCTGGAAATTAGGGGGGTGAGGCTAGTGGATCTCCCATTATGGGGAAGTGCTGATCAGGCTCATGAGAAGTGGAGGATAATTTAACCTACACACTGGCACTCACACTCTGGCATTCCCTGATATTCCTGGCCTTCTACACTACATGCCTAGGCAGCTGACTCTTTCATAGGATGTGAGCTTCACAGGACAGGGTGGCAGGGGGTCTTCAGGAAAGGGCTACTGCTTTCTCCCTGGCTGATGCCCTATGGAGAGGAATGCTCCACCCAAGAAAGATGATGTCTGTGATGTGGAAGAGGGACTCAGCACAGGAACCCTGGTGGCTGTATTCAGCTCTCTCCTGGGAGTCACACAACCCAGCCTCTCCTGACAGGACTCTAGTTCACTCTGTCCTCCTCCATCAGAGCCAAGGGTGAGTGGCTGCGAAGAAGATTTGGCAGACAGAATCCCTGCCAGTTTTCACCACCAGATGTTATGTGGGCACCTCTTCCCAGTTCTATTTCTCTGGGCTGCAGAACCCACATGGGGTTGAGACCTCATTCCTTAGGGGGAAATTTTGCAGCTGAGATATTCCTACACACTCTCAGCTATGGCATGTGGGTGCAAGACCAGCCCTGTTCATAACTCCACCCTTCCTACCAGCCTTGATGTGGCTTCTTCTGTAATCCTTGGTTGTAAGACATCTGCTCAGCTCGCCTTTTCTGGGTACTTCAAATTGATTGTTCTGTTTTAGTTGTAATTCTAGTTTGGTCCTGGGAGGAGGAACATCTACTCCACTACTATCTTGGATTCCCACTAATTATCTGCCTTTCAATCTCCACATCTATTATTTCTTTTACCTTACGTACAGTTCTAACTGACACATGTCATACAATATAAACAGTAGTAGTAATAAATATCCTTCTCTGACACCTAATTCTGAAGAAAATATGACTACATCTTTATCATTATGTATAGTATCATGTAGATTTTTTGGTATAAAGAAATTTTTATTTAATTCCTAGTTTACTAAGAGTTTATAAGAAAGTGATATTCTTTGGCTGGTGTTTTTCTGCATCTGTCAAAATAATCACATCATTTTTCTCAGTCAAGCTATTAATGCATTTAATTACAAAGATGGATCGATGAACCATTCTTACATTTTAGCCATTAATGCTATTTTATTATGTCAGAATTTCAGTCCATTTGGCTATCTTAATCTGATTTTTATTTTAAAGAGATGACTTTGGCTGCTCAGTGGAGATTGAATTGGAGGAGGGCTATGAAATCAGGTGGATTTGTGTGTTTGTTTTTACTTTATAATTTTACTATACAGTCTTCCTACTGTGTTGACTCTTTGATCATTATAAATTGTCCCATCTTATCTCTAGCAATACTGCTTATTTCAAAGTACATTTTGAATGATATTAATATAACCTTTCCAGGGTCCTTATACTTATTTATGGCAATACATACCTTTTTCTCTAATTTACTTATAAGCTATTGGTGTCTTTTTATTTAAAGTTTATCTTTTGTAGACAGCAGAAAGTTGGTTCTCAAAAAATCCATAAGTTCTGCCTTTTATGAGGGATTTATATTAATGTATTGATATTGTTGTATCACATCTAATGTTGTAGTTTTGTATTTGTCTCGTTTCCTCCTTCCTTGACTTCATAAAATACTTTTTAGTACTCCATTTAAGTTTGTTCTATTGGCTTCCTAGTTATATCACTATGAACAAATTTAGTGGTTACTACCTTGATTACAATCTGAATCATAAATTTATCCCAATTAACTTAGAGCTAACATGTAATTATTTAAAGTAGAATTGAAATACTTATAATGGTTTTAATTTCCACTTATATCCTCTGGTAGGCATAAATCCAAGACAGCCCCCCAAATTATTGTCAACCGGTATGCATGTCCTATATAATCTCTCTTCCTTAAATAAGGGTAGAACCTTTGAATATGATAGATTTGAGTTATTAATCAGCTGACTTTGAGTTTATTAAAAGGGAGGTCATTTGTGTAGGCCTGGCATAATAAGGTGTGCCCTTAAAAGGGAGTGGAACCTTCATGAAGTCAGAGATTCAAACATGAGGCCTCCAGAAGACACATGGCAAGGATCTGTGAGAGGCAGCCAGAAGCTAGGATAGTCCCTGTCCAACTGACAGGGAGAGAACATGTGTCTCAGTCCTGTAACTAACTGCAAGGAAGACCCACAATCCTATAAGCTTGGAAACCGACCCTGAGCACAATACAACTGACACCTTGATTTCAACTTTGAAAGCTCCAGCTCAGACTTAGAACGCACAGAACGCTAAATTCATAGATGCATGTTGCTTTAAGCCACCAAATTGTGAGGATGTGCTATGTAGCTGCCAATCTTAAGAGCTGTTATTCTCACATATCACATCTACAAACATGGTAATCAATATAATGCTACCATGCTTGGTTTAAAGAGGCATACATATTTTAAATAGATGAATAAAATAAATGAAAAAAACAGTCTTTTATACATAGAGGTGGGCAAATACAGATTTACAATTCTGAGTGAGTGAAACAGTTTATTCTTGTATTATTAATTAACTAGAGGCCCAGTGCATGAAATGCATGAATGGGTCAAGTCTCTAGGCCTGGCCTGCAATCAGGGCCATCTTTCCCAGTTGCCCTCAGCTGGCCTTACCCCATGCTGCCATCCACCTACCCCCTGTTTCCCATTTGCTATTAGGTAATCAGTGCCTGACAGCCAGGGGAAGGGACTAAGAGGTCAGCTGTTCCTGACCACTCATCAGCCCCACCCTGGAGGCCTTGCCACCCACATTCCTTGCCACCCACCCCTGCTTCTCCATTAGCCATTAGGTGATCAGAGCCTGCCAGCCAGCGAAAAAAACAAAGAAGTGGTCAATTCATCTCATCCATCTCATAGTGACTGGTCTAGTGGTCATTCTCATAATTCCACCTTTAGAGTCAATTTACATATTACTCTTTTATGATATAGGATAGAGGCCTAGTGCATGGGTAGGGGTTGCTGGCCTGCCCTGATGGGAGCCCCGGATCAGGGTGAAGGTCCCCACTAAGGGGCAGGCCTGGCCTGGGCAAGGGGCCACTGAGGGTTTGTAGGCGGGCCACACCCTGATCAAGGTGGGGTCCCAGGACTGGTGAGGGCCAGCCAGGGTAAGGCTCCATAGACAGTTTGGAGGCCAGCCGCACCCCCAATTGGAGTGGGGATCCCTGCTGGGGGCGGGGTTGGCCAGGGAGAGGGTCCCTGGGTGATTTGGAGGTTTCCACATCCCCAAATGGGATGGGGGTTCCCGCTGGGGGTTGGACCCAGCCTGGACCAGGGGAAGCAGTGTTCTTATCTCTGGTTGTTCTAGTAATTCTTCTGTTTCAGTCACTGGGCTTTTATTATATAGGACTAGAGGCCCAGTGCACAAAATTCGTGCATGGGGGGGCGTGTCCTTCAGCCCAGCCTGGTTCCTCTCCAATCTGGGACTCCTTGAGGGATGTCTGACTGCCCATGTAAGCCCAAACCAAGTAGGATCAGGCCTACAGGAGCAGTCGGACATCCCTCTCACAATCCAGGACTGCTGGCTCCCAACTGCTCACCTGCCTGCCTTCCTGATTGCCCCTACTACTTCTGCCTTGACAGCCTGATCAACCCCTAACCATTACTCTGCCAGCATTATTAATGCCTAACATCTCCCCTACCAGCCTATTTGCCCCTAACTGCCCTCCCCTGTGGGCCTGGTCACCCCTACCTGCCCTCCTTTGCAGGCCTGGTCACCCCTAACTGTCCTCCCCTGTGGGCCTGGTCACCCCTAAATGCCCTTCCCTGCAGGCCTGGTCACCCCCAACTTACCTCCTCTGCTAGTCTGGTCACCTCTAACTGCCCTCCCCTGCAGGCTTGATCACCCCCAACTGCTCTACCTTGCAGGCCTGGTTCCTCCCAACTGCCCTCCCCTGCTGGCTATCTTGTGGTGGCCATCTTCTGTCCACATGGGGGTAGGATCTTTTGACCACATGAGGGGAGTCATCTTGTGTGTTGTAGTGATGGTCAATTTGCATATTACTCTTTTATTAGATAGGATAAAGTTCTGGTACACAGGTGGGGGCCAGCTGGTTTTCCTTGAAGTGTGTCATGGATCAGGATGGGTGTTCTCTTTGTGTGGGGGGTGGCCTGGGATAGGGGCCTGCGGTGGTTTGCAGGCTGGCCATGTACCCAAGCTGAGGCCCTGGTACCTAGATAGGATATTACTCTTCTATTAGATAGGATTATTCTATTATGTTCCATATGAATAACTGTAAACCTATTTTGCCTATCCCTAAATATTAACATTTTTATCATCTCCAGAGTGTTTTATCCAAATATGTATATTTGGACACACACACACACACACAAACACACACACACACACACACACATATATATATATATATCCTATCTAATAAAAGAGGAATATGCAAATTGACTGTACCACTGCTATTCCCATGAGCCACACCCACCAGTCATGCCCATCAGCCAATCAGGAGTGAGTATTCAAATTATCCCAACCAAGATGGCAACAGCCACAGAGAGAGAAGGAGGGAGGCTTGGGTTGCCTCAGCAATGGAGGAAACCAAGCTTTCCACACACCCTGGCTGGCCCAGGCCTCTGCTTAAGGCTACAAAGTTTCAATTATAGAAGATAAATAAATTCCAACAGAAATGGCTCCTGCCATTGAGTGAGCAGAAGGGTTGGCTCTGTTCCAGGCTACAAAGTTTCAATTGTAGAAGATAAATAAATCCCAGATACCAGGGCCTCCGCTTGGGTTGCCTGGGGCCATGGCCAGCCTGCAAACCACCATAGGCCCCTATCCCATGTCACCCCATGCCCAAAGGGAATCCCCACCCTGATTTGGGATACCCTTCAGGGCAAATCAGCTGGCCCCCACCCATGCACCAGGCCTCTATCCTAATAAAAGAGTAATATGCAATTGACCATCACTCCAACACACAAGATGGCTGCCTCCATGTGGTCAAAGATCCTACCCCCATGTGGACACAAGATGGCCACCACAAGATGGCCAGCAGGGGAGCGCAGTAGGAGGGATTAGGCCTGCAAGGGAGGGCCTTTGTGGGTAATCAGGCCAGCAGGAAAGGGCACTTGGTGGGGAACAGGCCTACAAGGGAGTGTAGTTGGAGGTGATCAAGCCTGTAGAGGAGGGAAGTTGTGGGTGACCGGGCCTGCAGGGAAGGTCAGTTGCAGGGGGACACCCAGGCTTGCAGGGGAGAGCAGTTGGGGGGCTGAAGTTGCGGAAGAGGGCAGTTAGGGGTGACCAGGCCTACAGGGCAATTAGGGGCAAACAGGCTGGCAGGGAAGCAGTTAGGCATCAATCAGGCTAGCAGAAGAGTGGTTAGGGGGTGATCAGGCTGGCTGCCAAAATCGGTGAAGGGCAATCAGGAAGGCAGGCAGGTGACCAGTTGGGAGCCAGCATTCCTGGATCAGGCCTAAATAGGCAGTCAGACATCCCTTTAGGAGTCCCATATTGGAGAGGGTGCAGGCTGAAGGACACCACCCTCAATGCACAAATTTCTTGTACTAGGCCTCTAGTGTGTGTGTATATGTATGTGTGTGTGTGTGTGTGTGTGTGTGTGTGTGTGTGTGTATGTGTGTGTGTGTGTGTATATTTATATGTGTGTGTATGTATAAATATATATGTGTGTGTGTGTGTGTGTGTGTGTGTATGTGTGTGTGTGTGTGTGTGTATATGAAATTTCCCTTCAAATGAATACTTTCATATGTTTATTTTCTAAAACTTCTTCACTTTGCCTCTTTTTTTGAAGAATACCATTGCAGGATATATAATTCTGGTTGACAGTATTATTTTTCATACAGTACTATGAATATGTCATTTTAATCCCTTTTAACTTCTATAGTTTCTAATGAAAAGCTATCCGTTTTTCTTATTGTTGTTCTGATGTTTGTAAGCTATCATTTTCTCCAAATGCTTTCAATACTTTCTCTTTAATTTAGGCTTTCGCCAACTTACTTATTATATGTCTAGAAATTAAACACATAATTTTCTTTTATTTAAACTTGACTGGGTTCTTTGTTCCTCTTGAATCTGTAACTTAATCTTTCTCAAAAAAAATAATGTTTTAAATCATTATTTCTTCAAATATTTTTTGTGTTATTTTTCCAATTCTTTTCTCCTGGGATTCTAAATGCATATATGGAATTATATAAAATTATAAATGGCCGAAACCAGTTTGGCTCAGTGGATAGAGCACCGGCTTGCGGACTGAAAGATCCCAGGTTCGATTCCAGTTGGGGATATGTACTTTGCTTGTGGGCACCTCTCCACAGTGGGCCGTGCAGGAGGCGGCTGATTGATGTTTCTCTCTTATCAATGTTTCTGACTTTCTATCTCTCTCCCTTCCTCTCTGTAAAAAAATCAATAAAATATATTTAAAAATATATATAAATGACACATCTGACATACTATATAAATTCTAACTATATATATTGGGAATTAGGTAAATTCTTAGAAGCAGGAAACTACAGAGAGGGTGATCCTCATTTCTATTAAACTCTTTCATTGTGGTCATTTTTTATAAACACCGTAAAAAGACTGAAAAGCAACAAGAAAGTCATAAATATATAAAATATTAGAGGCCCAGTGCATGAAATTCATGCATGGAGAGGGGGTGTCCCTTAGCCCAGCCTGCACCCTCTTCAATCTGGGAACCCTCAATGGATGTCCAACTGCCTGTTTAGGCCCACTCCAAGAATGCTGGCTCCCAACTGCTAGCCTGCCTGCCTTCTGGCTGCCAGCCTAATCACCCCCTAAATACTACCCTGTCAGCCTGATGGATGCCTAACTTCTCCCCTGCCAGCCTGTTTGCCACTAACTGCCCTCTCCTGCAGGCTTGTTTACCCACAACTATCCTCCATTGCAGGCCTGGTCCATCCCAACTGCCCCCTTCTGCTGCCCATCTTGTGGTGGTCAAGTAGTGTCCACATGGGGGCAGGATCTTTGACCATCTGAGAGCAGCCATCTTGTGTGTTGGAGTGATGGTCAACCTGCATATTACTCTTTTATTAGATAGGATAGAGGCCTGATGCATGGGTGGGGGCCAGCTGATTTGCCCTCCTGGATGAGGCTGGGGATTTCCTTGGGACATGGGGTGGCCTGGAAGAGGGACCTGTGGGGATTTGCAGGCCGGACATGCCCCCCAGTGACCCAAGTGAAGGCTCTGGTATCTGAGATTTATTTATCTTCTACAATTGAAACTTTGTAGCCTGGAGTGGAGCCTGGGCCCACCAGGGTGTGTGGAAAGATTGGCTTCCTCCATCCTCAGGGCAACCCAAGCCTCCCTCTTGCTCTCTCTGTGGCCGTAGCTATCTTGGTTGGGTTAATTTGCATACTTGTGCCTAAATGGATGGTGGGCATGGCTTGTGGGTATAATGGAGTGATGGTTAATTTGCATATTATTCTTTTATCAGATTAGATATGGGACTAAACATAAACATATATGTAAGACCACATTATATATCCCTTTATATTTTAAAGGTTCTGTTCAGTATTTTCTATAACTTTTTATTTTTTTTCAAACTTGTCAATTTATAGTGCTTTATCTCAAATTTATGAAGCATTTTTTACTACAGGTTAAATCATGTAGGAAGCTATTATTGTACTTTTCAGCTCTAGAATTGCTAATATTTTATGTTTTTATGCATATTTCAGATTTTTTTATCTGTGTATTCATTAACATCATATTTTCCTTAAGTCACTTGAAAATGTTTTCTTTCCATTATTACAAGACTGGAGGCGTGGTGCATTAATTCATGCATAGGTTGGGTCCTGAGGAGGTTACAGGGGGTGTGGGGAATGACATGAAGTGATGGGAAACTCTTGCTGGCTTGGGATCCAGATCTGTCCTGCTGATGTTTATGCCAGTTGTCAGGAGTCACCTGAGACTACTTTTACATCATTTCTTCCTTGTGGAGTGTCTAGGGAGAGGAAGTGGACTCTGGCACTCTTGGGATCAAGAGAGCAGCACTGGTCCATCAGTCCCTGGCCCGTTCACCAGAGATTGTATCTGCAGGACTATTGAGGGAGGGAGTGGCTGCCACCAGGCTGGTGGGTCACCAGGACAGGTCTGTCATCTGAGTAGCACTTCTACTGTGGGAGCACACTGACCAGAGGGCAGCTCCTGCATTAAGTGTCTGTGTTCTGGTGGTTTGTGGGAGTCATAGTGACCAGTTGTTCTGGTCATTCTGATAATTCGATCATTCAGTTGCTTAGGCTTTTATCTATAGACTAGAGGCCTGGTGCACGAAATTCATGCAAGAGTGGGCCTTCCTTCCCCCAGCTGCCAGCACTAGCTTCCCTCTGGCACTGGGGACCCAGGCTTCCCTTGCAGCCCTGGCTTCAGCTTTGTCTAGAAGTTTGTTCAGGACATCCAGTCTAATTAGCATATTATGCTTTTATTATTATAGATAGATAATTATATAGATGATACAGTTTTTGAAGCTGATAGCTAATTTAAGTTGTTTAGTAAATTCAACAATAGGCCCTGCTTTTCTCCCCTGAGTCTGAGTCACACTTTCCTACGATTTTTAAGTCTGCTAAATTTTAGACATTGTTTACAATATATGGTATTAGTTCTCACATTCTCTTCAGGATTATTAAGTCTTATTTAGTTATTGTAGGAACCATTAAACTTGCCTCAATTCAAATTGCAAGCTTTGACACATTGTAAAAACACAGTTTCTAATATCTATTTTTTGGATCCTTTTCCCTCTCCTCTCCCTCTCTCTCTCCTTCTTCTTCTCATCGCCCTCCCCCTCCCCAATTCTCCTCCCCCTCCCCTC
>PVJN01003928.1:31918-95522 GCA_004026805.1 Lasiurus borealis | reverse complement strand
CTAAGAAAAAGAAAAATGTTATTCAAGTGTCAAAAAAGTAGTCTATTTAATATAGAGTCATGCTGATCCTTAAAAATTACAGCAAGTGGTGTTTTGGACAAACTGAAATATCAAAAATCTACTAGCACCAAGAATGTACAAAAAATATGTGATAGAAGTATTATCACGGTGGCAATACTTAACATTCACCTAAACAATACACTATACATGAGAAAAATGTGAAAGGCTCTCATAATCATTTCCAAATAATTTGGGGTGCTAAAGAATGGTAAGCAACATGACGAGTCACTTTAATAATGTATTTTATTTATTAAAGACACAGAACCGCAGAGTGATCACAATATATTTACCAGAGAGAAATACCAATACATTCTCATTAAACATTACTAAAGCAGCATTTTCCAAACTGACCTACAAAAAAACCTTTTAAAGTATGTCACAAAAATGTATTCTATGTAATGTATCTTTCTCTTAAAGATTCATATTTTACATTTAATATATTAATGATTCTACAAAGGTCTTCAGTAAAGAAATCTATTTAACTTAGTGCAATCTAGCATTTCCCAGACTTTCTTGAGAGTAGAACACTATTTTGAATGAAGGGGAGCATACTACTAGTAAATATCTTTATTTTAGTATGGGCATTTTTTTTTCCTTGATCCCTTGATTGTAACATTTCTCTTTCTTCTTCCCTTCCAGTAGCCACCACACCCAGGTAACCTGTGTTAACAACTTTATATAATACTAGAATCCCGGTAGATGAAATTTGTGCATGGGAGGTGTGTCCCTCAGCCCAGCCTGCACCATATCCAATATGGGACCCCTTGAGGGATGTTGAAATACCAGTTTAAGCCCATTCCTACTGGCCAGGACTGTTGGCCTCAAACCACTCGCCTGCCTGATTGTCCTTAACTGCTTGTGCCTGCCAGCCTGATCACCCCCTAACCATTCCCCTGCTAGCCTGATTGATGTCTAACTGCTCCCCTGCCAGCCCTATTGCTCCTAACTGCTCTCCCCCACTGGCCTGGTCATTTCTAACTGACCTCTCCTGCCGGTCTTATCATCCCCAACTGCTCTCTCCTGCAGGCCTGGTTGTACCCTACTGCCCTCCCTTCAGTACTGGTCCTCACCAACTGCCCTCTCCTGCTGGCCCGGTCACCCTTAACTGCCTTCCCCTGCTGGCCTGGTCGCCCCCAACTGCCCTCCCCTGCTGGTCTGATCAATGCCCTCTGCCAGCCATCTTGTGGTGGCCATCTTGTGTCCACATGGGGGTGGCCATCGTGTGTGTTGGAGTAATGTTCAATTTCCATATTACTTTTATTAGATAGGATGTATTGCTCCATATTTTGAAGCTCATATAATTCTACATATACAACATATATATAGGACAGGTTTCACCCCTTGATTGCTTATTGAGATTGTTTTTATATATCATACTGCATTGTTCTTTTTCCAAACAGCAATACTCATGGAAACCCCTTAGAAGTCAACTGGTATAAATATCATTAATTATTTTTAATAACTGCATGGTATTCCATCATGTAAATGTAATTATGATTGCTTAAGCCACTCCTGTATTTCCTATATCAAGAATCACTGTGTCTTCTGCTATACCACTCCATGTCTTTCCTGATTACCCTTCTTTAATAATTAATCTGAGGCTTTTAAAATATTTGCATATTGTTCACTTTTTCTAGCTATTCCTACAGCAATATCATACCATAACTGCAAAAGACCTTTGGAAGACATTTATTTTGACCTTTTTTCATTTCCAGGTTCTTGGTTTTGTTAAGATAGTTCAGCAGTTATTCAAATTTCCCTTACATTGTGTCTTATTTCTAGGTCCTTTATTTTGCCCATAGGTACATATTCTAAAAACCATGGTTTCTCTTTTGGATTTTTAGTGTTTGGTTATTATTATTTTTTCATTCAAGTATTTTTTTACATGAGGCTCATATATAATATCATATTTAAATTATCACATGTTTCCAAATATATCTTTATTTATTATACTATTATTGACATATCTTTGATAGTGTGAGAGTATGATTCTTTAGTTATGATCAGGCCTTCTTCTAAGATTTGTTGGGCTCAGATAAAGATAAAAATAGAGATCCACATAGCATATATCTAAATATTTAAGAGCTATAAACCAAAATCATGCCCTAGTATCCTACTTTGATCAGCCCACTTTTATAATGGCCCAGAAGTACAGGTCCCCAAAAATTCCTTGACTCCAATTTCTGTACCTAAAGGTGGTGGCACAGGGAAGTCCAGTTGCTGACTCCCAGAACAATGGATTCAGGGGTGCCTGATCCCTTAACTCATTGAACTCATTGCCCTGTAAGGAAGGTCATCACCAGAGAAAGTCCAGAATGTTCACTTTGAAGATCAAGGTTTATAGCAAAGGAACCTTTTCCTTTGGCCTAAAATTGTGTTTTGGTTCTTTTTGATCAGCGGTCTATAGATGCTTTGCAAGAGCTTTCCAGTTTCAGTGTTACAAGTGAGAAATCCAATTCTAATCTGATTTTTTTTTCCTTTCTAGCTGATTTGTTCTTTGTTCATTAATGTTTCTAAGAGTTTCTCTTTATCCTTGCAGAGTTTGTCAAACTACAGCCTACATATCCTATTTTTGCCCAGTCTTTAACTATGAATGATTTTTTGAACCATTTTAAAGGGTTGTCAAAAATAAATAATATACAACTGACACCTTTTATGGAATCCAAAGTGTAAAACATTTACTCTCTGATCCTTTAAAATGTTTACTGACCCCTGGGATAGGAATATTACCAGAAAATGCTAAGGTGTGTATATTTCTCATCAACCTTAACTTCAATTATCTGTCAACCAGCAGATTCAGCTCCTTTTCTAGTGCAAGTATATTTTATTGTATTATTTAATTATCTAGAGCCCAACACTTTAACTACCATGCTATGGTATCCATAGATATATTTCTATAGAAGACATCTGTGGGGTTCAGAACAGGTCACCCCAAGATGTGTCTCTGTGGTACGTAAATTGTTTTGAGCTTAAGGCAACTTTAGTGGCAGGCTCAGGAGAAATTCCATCCACTCACCCTTAACTGTCTAGAAGAATTAGAATTAGAGGCTTTGCTCAACCTTTTTAACCTACCTAAATGGCAGGACAAACTTTTATTTATCAAGCATCTGCTCTTGTTATCAACCTTCAATGACCTTTTGAAGCCTATGAGGTGCATTACCTCATCTTAGCTCAGGATGTTTTACATACTTCAATCTTCTTTCTGTCTCTGAACATCTCCTACATATGTGGTCTTGGAAATTGTCATGTGTATGAGTTCCCACACATACGTTAAGTATAAATTTGATATTTTCTTCTGCTAATCTGTCGCATATCTATCTGATTATTAGACCAGCCAGAAGAAACTTAGGGGTGGAGGAAATTTTGTTCCTCCCCCCACATCTATATATATGCATACACTGAGTGGCCAGATTACTATGATCTCTGAACGTATAATAATCTGGCCACTCAGTGTATATCCTATATAATAGAAGGCTAATAAGCAAATTGTCCCCTCGACCAGGAGTTGGGCCAGCAGGCAGGCCTGCCGACTTCCCATGCCCCTCCCCCTGGCCAGGTTGGCCAGACCCTACCCCTCATGCACAAATTCATGCACTGGGCCTCTAATATATATATATATGTGTGTGTGTGTGTGTGTGTGTGTGTGTGTACTGAGTGGCCAGATTATTATGCCTTCAGAGATCATAATAATCTGGCCACTCAGTGTATATTGAATTATCATTATCTGAGAGCTTCTCTTATCGTTTATGAATGGAAGGCCCCTGCTGTCAATATCTACAAGGTGTCCCAAAACATCTATACACACTTTAATAGCTCAGTTTTGAACTGCCTTTATAATTATTCAAAATGGGTTATTAACAGAGTTTTGTGACAACTGTTCTCATATAAAGGTATGATGGAATGTGCACAGGATTTAGAATCAGAAAGATGTAGAATACAGCCCTGTTTTGTCATTTATTAGACATGTCCAGCTTATGAAATACAGCCCAGATATAATATCAGTCTCATCACTTTACTATGGGTAAAGTCCTTAGTATAATGCCAACCGCACAGTAGGTACTTAGGCAATATTAGCTTACATGACTATAGTTTGCTCCACCCAGCGTCCGCTAGAGTCCAGTAGCTGCTAACAAGATTTTGTGCTTTGGCCCTTTAAGAGGGTGCCTGTGTCTCTTGTCTCTCCTTGGTGGATAGAATCTCCACTGACTTTCACAGCCTGATGATATGTGGGTGCCTCTTCCTGGCACTGGCGCTTTGGGCTGGAGAGCCTGGCGTGGGTTGAAACACCACATTTCTCAGGAGTAAACTTTGCGACTGAGAAATCCCACCAGATCTGTTGCCATCAGTGGAAGCAGGACCAGGTCACTTTGCTTTTCTGCCCTTCCTACCAGTCTCAATGCGGTTTCTGTAAAGCTTTGGTTATAAGATTTATCTTCAGATAGTTCCGTTGGTTATACCAGGTGATTGCTCTATATTTTTTTAAATATATTTTTATTGATTTTTTACAGAGAGGAAAGGAGAGAGATAGAGAGAAACATCGATGAGAGAGAGAGACATCGATCAGCTGCCTCTTGCACACCCCCTACTGGAGATATGCCTGCAACCAAGGTACATGCCCTTGACCGGAATTGAATCTGGGACCTTCCAGTCCGTAGACCAATGCTCTACCCACTGAGCCAAACCTGTCTTGGCTGATTGCTCTATATTTTAATTGTAATTCCATTTTGATTCTGAGGAGAGGTGAGTGCAAGATCCACATACTCTACTGCAATCTTCAATGTCTCAAGGGTCTATTGTTTTTGAATGTGCAAGAAGGGATGGGATGCAGATGAATGGAGAAGATGGCCTTTAGTAGCAATGATAGTGTTTCTATTGTTCTTTGATAGAGGGGGAGAATATATTTATACAGACAAGTCGTGTGGGCCATTAAGTGGTGAGAAGGCACAGGGGTTCCTTTCTGAATGCTTCTATTCATTCAGATGATACTAAAAATAAATGTAAGCCAAGACCGGTTTGGCTCAGTGGATAGAGCGTCGGCCTGCAGACTGAAAGGTCCCAGGTTTGATTCCGGTTGGGGGCATGTACCTTGCTTGCAGGCACAACTCCAGTCGGGGGCGTGCAGGAGGCGGCTGATCGATGTCTCTCTCTCATCAATGTTTCTGACTTTCTATCCCTCTCCCTTCCTCTCTGTAAAAAATCAATAAAAAATATATTTAAAAAATAAAAATAAATGTAAGAGTTATGAATAGTTAAAATCTTCACATTTATTACACAAACTAGAAATTAAATGTTTTCAGACTAAATCTCAAGCCTGCTGTAGCCAGAGCACATGGAGTTGTATTTATATAAAGTACTATAGGGTCTATGTTTCTTTCCACTGGAGGATATTTTATAGATCAGTTTCCAATCTAGATGTTAGGCTATGCACACACAAAAAAAGGAATATAACAATCAAAACAGTCTCCCATCAACTATCTCAGCAGGGAGAACTGACTAGCAGGAGAGGGAGAGGTTCAGAGAAGCAGAAATCTGCAGACCCATACAAATAGAGAGATAAGCTATTTCCTGGGTAATGAGAAGTCATCTTGCAGATCCAATTTAGAGGAAAACAGGCTTCTTTAGAATTAATTGAGGAAGAGTTGTTGTTTAAAAATCTGAACTTTAAACAATTCCAGATGCAAAAGAGACCAAAAGTCCTCTGCAATTAGTAATTAAGGTCCCAGTGAAAGAAAGAGATCATGCCAAGATAGCCAGTGAGACTCAAAAGTGTGGAATTTAAAAGGATGTTAAGCAGCGCCTGGATGAAGAATTCGAGAAAAAAAATTAAGGGGCAAAACGGGAAGCTACATTTTCCTCAGGGTTTTCGTGTTTCCTGTTGAAGGATAATTTTAAACCATTACCTGAACACTGCTTTATTATTATTTTTTAAAATATATTTTATTGATTTTTTACAGAGAAAAAGGGAGAGAGATAGAAAGTCAGAAACATCCATGAGAGAGAGACATTGATCAGCCGCCTCCTGCACGCCCCACAGTGGAGATGTGCCCGCAAGCAAGGTACATGCCCCCAACCGGAATCCAACCTGGGACCTTTCAGTCCGCAAGCCGACGCTCTATCCACTGAGCCAAACCGGCCTCGGCTATTTTTAATTGATATATTATCTTTACACATGGTGAGGTAAGGAACCTCTTCAGAAATCTCTGTTACACATATATATTGACTAGTAATATGTAACTGGCAATTATAATCTAGGTTTGGCAGTTGGATTATCAAGGTCATGCAAATAGTGCCTCTTAAGGAATGATGTCACAATAATGATTACTCTTATATGGGTTTGATACACACATTATATATATTGGCAATTCGAAGCTTTTCATGGATCAGTTTCTACATGCATAAAAGGAGGGAGTTAGAATAAGTGAACTTTATGGTCTATATCACATCCATCGGTCATTCTAAGCACTGATAATGATTTTAGAATATTTATTAATATTGGTTACTTTTTAGACTTGGACTTTATTTTTTTTATTTCTTTATTGATTAAAGTATTACATATGTGTCCTTATCTCTCCATTTCTCCCTCTACCCCCCGTACTCATGCCCTCACCCCCGTTGTCTGTGTCCATTGGTAAGCCTATGGTTACTTTTTTATAGCTTAGCCCACATGTTCTTCAGAGAGTTGCAATCACCATTTATCAATCTTAATCGATTCCACCCATATCATCACTGTATGTGACCTTTGGTACCGTGAAGGTAAAAATAAAGGTGGACCTCAGTTTTCTTTATTTTTTAATTAAAATAATTTCAAATGCTTATCCTCTCAGTTGCCCTTAGCATTTTTCTGTGAAGCAAATAAGGCAGGATATGTAAATGACTGATCATAGGATAGTAATAGCCAGATATTAATTCTTTGGCTGGGCAGCCAAAGAGGATCCTTGCATGTCTTTCTAATATGATGATTCAAGTAATTCTAGCCTGTGGAATCAGACCCCATGTATTGAACATAAGAACCCATGTTATGGAGCAAGAATTGCTTTAAGAGTTGAGCAAGGTATTCTTTTAAAATCCATTAGTCTGAAGAAGTGATTTTTAGCAAATGCACACTAAAGATTAAGGTGGAAAAATTATTCTCAAACAAAATCCAAGAGCCTTTGTTTAAAATATATTTTTATTGATTTCAGAGAGGAAGGGAAAGGGAGACAGAGATAGAAACAGCAATCATGAGAAAGAATCACTGACTGGCTGCCTCCTGCATGCCCCACACTGGGGATCGAGCTCAAAACCTGGGCATGTGCCCCGTCTAGGAATTGAACTATGTCACCTCTTGGCTCACTGGTTGATGTTTAACCACTGAGTCATGGTGCCTGGGAAAAACTGAAAGTCTTTTAAAATAACTGCTGTAGCACTAAAACAGACACAGAATGGGATAATAAAGTCTGTTTCCTCCTGGTATTTATTTCTTCTTGCACAAAGTATATGCCATGTAGTGATAGGCATATAGGTTATCACAGTAAATAGAACATATGTTTTTGAATTCTCATTATCCATTTGCTGGCTGACATTCTTTGAGTGAATTACTGAGATCCAATTTCATTATTTGTAAAAATGAGATTTTGTTACAAGGTTAAATGAGATTTAATACATAAATGTCCCAGCACAGAGCCTGCAATTAAGTAGAGACTTAATAAATAGTTTATGTCATCGCCATTTTAGTGTGTCACCTGCTTAAGTATATTCCCATTATGGTATGCTAACAACTTTTTATCTTTGTCTATGTGATATGTGCATTTATGAGCCTGTCTTTTCATGTGTAATATGTATAAATAAAGAAAGTTTAATTTGAAATACATTTATTTTTTTAAAAGTCCTTTAAAGAAACCACATTGTCAGTGTTAAAATCACAAATAATTGTGGATGAGAACACGGACATGGCAGGTAAGCAGTTATCAGCCTGCCATGAGAATTCAAATGGACACTCTGGCTTCCACATTTAAAGAGCCATCTCAGATAGATATAAATTACACACTGAAATCCTGGCTGTCTTCACAAAATGCATCATTTCCCTCTGGCTTTGATAATTACATGTGCAATGCAAGTAAGTAAGGCCTTATCATTTCTTATTTTATACTGCCCCCTGGAGTAAAAAATGACTACAACATTAAGTTTTATTTTTTTTCTGAAATTAGAGTACTGTATTTCAGGGAAATTATTCAAGGGTAAGAATGCACATTAATACTCTACATTTGACTCTATGGTCAGAGATACATGGAGATCACAAGAGCAAGTTATATATGTTGAATATAATGAATACAGGCCAGTCTCGATTGAGATGACAAAAATAAGAAGAAATCCTAAACTCTGGAATGGTGCCAATATAAAACTCTTTGTTTTCTTTAAATTTTGCACAAACACATTAGCATGTGGTCATTTGAAAGTAAAATAATGTTACCTTAAAATATAATAACAGCCGAGACCGGTTTGGCTCAGTGGATAGAGCGTCGGCCAGTGGAATGAAAGGTCCCAGGTTCGACTCCGGTCAAGGGCATGTACCTTGCTTGTGGGCACAACTCCAGTAGGGGGCGTGCAGGAGGCGGCTGATCGATGTCTCTCTTATTGATGTTTCCGATTTTCTATGCCTCTCCCTTCCTCTCTGTAAAAAATCAATAAAAATAAAAAAATATAATAACAACCCAGCTAGCATGGCTCAGTGGTTGGGCATTGACCTATGAACCTGGAGATCATGGTTCGATTCCTGGTCAGGGCACATGCCTGGGTTTCAGGCTAGATCCTCAGTGGGAGTCCTGCAGGAGGCAGTAGATCAATAATTCTCTCTGATCATTGATATTTCTATCTCTCTCTCCCTTTCCATTCCTCTCTGAAATCAATAAAATATATTTAAAATATAATAACAGATAAAGATAAAAACATGAAATATCTTTAACAAAATATAAAAGAGAAATTATGGCCAAAACCGGTCTGGCTCAGTGGATAGAACGTTGGACTGCAGACTGAAAGGTCCCAGGTTCGATTCCAGTCAAGGGCATGTACCTTGGTTGTGGGCACATCCCCAGTAGGAGGTGTACAGGAGGCGGCTTATCAATGTCTCTCTCTCATTGATGTTTCTAACTTTCTATCCCTCTCCCTTACTCTCTGTAAAAAAAAAAAAAATCAATAAAATATTTTAAAAATATATTTAAAAAAAGGGAAATTATGATGTGAAAATCAGTTAAAATAGGCAAGGTCCACTGCATAATGTTGGCATTAAGCTAAGAAAGAATGCAAATTATGAGCAATTTGAGCTAACAAGCAGATTGATAATCAACTGTATATAAACAAGCCTTTGATAAATTTTAGATCATAAAATAAAAAAACTACTACAGAATAAGAAATTAATTTGAAAAGCATTTCTTTGAAATACTTTTTCTAACAACTGCTCAATTATGTCCTTGGTGTTAATCCTTTCATTTGAAAGTCTTCTGAGACTTCTGACTTTTTATTCACATTATTTTTTTTTCTATGTACAAGGGCCCTTAAGTAAATGTATCCAAATCGTTTAGCTATAATGTATGTGCAATTATTAATTATAATTATTGTCATTATACAAAAGGAAGAATCTCGTTTCTATTAACTTTATTTAAATGAGTCTATCAGAATACTCATTATAATGTGAAGTCATTCCAGGTCAATTTTTCTTTATTTTTTTTTATATTTCTTTCCTTTTTAAAATAAATATTGTTGAAAGTATTACATACATATGTCCCCCTTTCTTCCCCAATTGCCCTCTCCTGCCCCCTTCACCCCAGCCTTTGTAACCCTATTTCTGTGCTATGGGTTATGCATATTTGCATATGAGTTTATTGGTTGATCTCTTCTCCCCTTCCACCCTCCCCTGCCTTCTCTCTGAGATTTGACAGTGTGTTCGATGTTTCTGTGTCTCTGGGTCTTTTTTTTTTTTCATCAGATTATGTAGTTCATTAGATTCCATATATGTTTAAGATTATGTGATACTTAACTTTCTCTGACTGACTCATTTTGCTTAGCATAATGCTATTTAGGTCCATCCATGCTGTTGCAAATGTTAAGATTACTTTTTTTTTTTACAGCTGCATAGTATACCATTGTGTAGATGTACCACAGTTTTTTAATCCACTCATCTGCCGATGGGCACCAGGTCAATTTTTCTTAATCAAGTAGTAACAGCTGATAAATACATTTAAGGTTCTCTACTTCACACCTGTGTATTACATTGGAAGATGAGAAAACATTTTAAATAAAATATTTTGATACAATTTTATTATTTTCCTTTAAATCTATATTCCTCTAACTCATGGTGAAAATGTACCAAGAGGTTCTGCAAATATTTTGTCAGTCACCAGGTGTAGAAAAATAATACAGAGAAACTGTCCCCAAGGAATTAGAACATACTAGAAACATACTCCTTCCTCACTCTCCTCTCCTGTCAGAAACATGAAGTACAATATACTGAATGACAGAATTATGTATAATATAAATAAATGGTGAAGAGGAAAAGGGTATCACCTCTCTTGTCAGTGAGATTTCACAGAAATTACCTAACTTTGGACCGGAATAGAGGCCTCTATAACCGACTTATAGATGTATAGTACTTTATAGAACTATTGAATATACATTTATGTTACAAAATACTTAAAGAAGAATTATTATTCTCATTTTACAATCAATAAAACTAAGGTATACAATGTTGAAGTGATTTAAGATAACATGGTTATTAAATTTGAGATTCAAGACTTATATATGATATCATGTTGTCTCCCCAGAAAGGGAGAGTAATTCAATACATCTTTATCTCTATCTGACTTTTTAAAATTTAAATGATTTATTGTTTAAAGTATTACATAAGTATTGTTTTTGCCCGATTACCTTTCCTTGGCTGCCCCCACCTCTCAGCACATGCCCTCACCCCGCCCTCTCTGAATTTGTAAGGCCACCCATAAACTCCAATAGCTAACACAGTTTAATACAACATCTCTACTAATATAATTAAATATTTTGGATTAAATGGTTAGAAATTATCTCATCTATTTGGTGACACTCTGAAAAAGTCTGTACAATGACATGCAGTGGGGATTTTGTTGAAGGTTTTATGGCCAAATAGTTTTCTTTCAGTCTTGGATATCTTTAACCTTTATACTATTAGTTGCCCAAGAAAATCTACTTGTAATAACATTTCTTTCTCTTTAAAACTCTAAATATCAATTTTATTTTTAAAACCTTAAAAATTTGATATCTGACACTTTTCTTTTAAATACGTCAAAATCAATAACCTTTTTTAATGAACAATCTTTCAAAATATCGGCTCAAGTACTATTTTATAGCATATCATTTTGAATTTTAGATAAAATAAGATGATGCTAACCACTCTTTTCTTTATAAGAATGACTATTTGTTAGTGCTCAGAAAGGCTTTAAATGGCTTACTTCAAAACATAAACCTACTCAATCAATTATAGTCATTTATGAATTAAAGTAGGTGGTAGGAAAAGTAAGAAAAGAGAAACCCTTGTTTCCACTAGTAAATTAAATACATATTTGCAGTGCCATCCAGTTATTTTTTTGAAAGGAAAAACATGCCCACTCTAAATATCTCCCTGTTGGTTTGTTATACTACTTTTTAAATAGTTATGCTTCTTTGTAAGTATATTATATATATTTATACATATTCTAAAACTATACTTAGTACACCAAAAATATGATTTCATAGGTATTACTACTTAAAACAAAATGAGAGTACATGGAGATGTTAGTCATGAGTTGATTAAAAATAAAATATTAAGCCAAGAGCGGTTTGGCTCAGTGGATAGGGCATCGGCCTGCGGACTGAAAGGTCCCAGGTTCAATTCTGGTTGGGGGCATGTACTTTGCTTGCAGGCACGTCTCCACTGTGGGGCGTGCAGGAGGCGGCTGATAGATGTCTCTCTCTCATCAATGCTTCTGACTTTCTATCTCTCTCCCTTCCTCTCTGTAAAAAATCAATAAAATATATAAAAAATAAAATATTAAGCAAATGATAATACTACAGTTAATATAATAGGTATGGGCAAAATTGTGAAGGTTGTAAACAAATGCTTGGCATTAGAGGAAACTTTAATTTAAAATCTGTATCTTGTGGTAGCTCCTTTAAATATGCTGACTAAGTTCTAAAAGGATGAGAGTGGTGACTAGCATAAGTTTTTAGTGCCTTCTGTCACTTATATTTAATCAAAGCTGTAGAGAAACATGGCATAGGGCAGGAACTGCTGGATTTGTGGAAGGGAAAGTGCAGGCGAGAGAAGGGAAAGAAAGGCCTGAAGCATAGGGCTGCCAGGGTTTTTCTCAGCATCTGCTTGGGTTAAGGAATCTGGAGAAAGGGCTGTGCATAAATGAATGAAGAGGCTAGAGAAAAAAATATGAATCTGGAAGGCATTTTGAGGTGCCAGGTGGAAACTTAGTTCTAGTGATTAAACTCCTGGAATCTACACAACCCATAGCTTTTTGTTCACATATTTTTCCCTCTAGCAAAGCAGATATACATATCAAAGGTAAGGTTTGATAAACAGTAAAGGACCATCAGATTGGAGGAATTGCCTTTGGCTGTTTCAGCAGCAGGTAATAACATGCACATTTTCAGTCCTGCTGAAAGAGGCCATTCAACCTTTGGAGGACTTCTCACATTTACTATGAACTGCTGGACTTAGCCTCCAGCATAGCGCTCTGCTCAAGGTTTAGAATAAAGGATTAGTGCACCTAGGAGAAAAGAGTGGGCACTTAGATCTGCTAGAAGCTCTGTATGACTTTCAGCCTCAGCAGGAAAGGATGAAGCTGAGTACAGCATGTTTTCTATCAGTCATATTGTCCACTCAAACAATCATGTGACTGAAAGCTGTCTTGCCTTAGGATGAATTCCTTCCAAGAGGATTCAGAATCGCTCATGTTAAACAAATCCCTGGAAGTTCTCTGTGAAAAGCCCTCCAAATATGTTCAGATGCATCTGAATCCTAGGTTAAGCAAAATATACATCGCCAAACAAAATAAGTGCTATACAGAATGCACAAGTAACATAATTCAATATAGCAAAGACGATATATAACTATTCTAAGAAATGGGATGAATAAAGTGCAAAGGGCTTAAAGTGATATATATGAAATAAAAACAGTATATTGCCTCCTCTTTTTGTCTAAACTCATTTGGACTGACAAAAGTAAAAGGTGAAGAATGGTAAAATGACAATATAACAGTAAATATAGATGGAGGTTATAAAAACATGCATATACAATTGCAATATATATATATATATATATATATATATATATATATATATATATATATATTCATATTCCAAAAGGGAAGGAAGTGGGAGAGATACATAAACAATGATAAGTGAGAATCATCAACTGGCTGCCTCCTACACACCCAACTGGGGATAAAGCCTACAATCCCAGCATGTGCCCTAATTGGGAATCAAACCTTGACCTCCTAGTTCCCTAGAGCCTCAAAGACTTACCCCACAAATCTGTGGCTGTTGAGATCAGTGTAGCCCTCGAATGTGGAAGGGGGTCCACAGAGCTTCTGGCAGAAGGAGATTCTAGATAGTAACTCACAGCTGCACTGGACCCAGAAAGGGAGCTGCAGAGTCACACACAGAGTCCTGCACAGAGTCATGTGCAGAGCCAGAGTAGAGAGGCCTTTTATCTCAGGATACTAAGACAGAAGCACTGCCACCCAGGTGCTGTAGCAGAAATTGATTCTTATGTGCAAAAAACAACTAAAAACAGACTGAAAATCAAAGAGAGCAGAGAGATCCAGCTTGCTTGAAAAAAAGGTTGTGGCTTATGACACCAGGGATCTTCAATACTGTGCTGACTACCTGCAAGGAAAAACATTGTGCCAAGCAGTACAGTGGAGGAAGTGAATGACCTTCATTACTTCACATTTTTATTTTTTTCTCTTTTACTTAAGAAACTAATTTTTTTCTCTCACTTGATTTTACCTCATTTTTCATTATAGTTTCATTTTAACTATTAGTATTAATATTATTATTTTACCCTATTTTAAAAGTTTCATGTTTTTATTTTATTTTATTTTATTTTGGGATTAGTGTTATACATTCTATTTTGATTTTCCCTTTACAATTATTTTACTCTATCTTAATTTTTTCTTTATGCCACCACTCTCTTCATCACTTTCCCCTTTTTATTCCTGTTTCTCTTACCCTATACCTGCTTTAGTTTTTCCCTACCCTTTTTTTTACTCCCCATTAAAAATTGATCCTAGTCATACATCTAATTGCCTCTTCCATGCTACAAAATCATGCATATTTCTCTCTTCACTTCTCTTCACTTTTTTCACTATCTAAATTCTTTTTTTTTTTCTTTTTTTACCTTTTTCTTTTTTTTTTCTGTCTTGTTGTTTGTTTGGCTACTGGTTACTTATTTGTTAGTTTTCTTTGTTTTGCTTCTGTTTTCCTCTCCTCCCTTGTTCTCTTTTTCTATTAATAGCTTAACTAATTCCAATCACCAACTGAGGCCTATATGCTCTCTATCCTCTTTTTCAATAATAAACAAATACATAGATAAAGAAGGAGGAAAATTATATATATATATATATATATATATATATATATATATATAATATAAATATATATAATATATATTAAATATATATATATCTTTAAAATATATATGCACTGAGTGGCCAGATTATTTTGATATCTAAATACATAATAATATGGTCACTCAATGTATATGCTATATAATAAAAGGCTAATATGCAAATTATCCCCTTGATCAGGAGTTCGACCAGCAGGCAGGCTGGCCAACCACATATGTCCACTCCCCCTGGCCAAATTGGCCAGAACCCACCCATGCACAAATTCATGCACCAGGCCTCTAATAATAATCTGGCCACTCAGTGTGTGTGTGTGTGCGTGTATGTGTGTGTGTGTGTGTGTGTGTGTGTCTGTGTAATTTCTTGTATTTAGATTTTTTACTTTTTTGCTTAAACACCCATTCTCTTTCTACCTCCTCTACACTGAATTGTGACTATTTCCCATTCATTCAATTCCTTGACCTTGCCTTCTGTAAATAAGCTCTACTTCTTCAGTTTCAACCAGGTGTTTGTTGTTTGAAAGTATGTGGGTTACATTTTTTGGATTAGTTGTTTTTTTGTAGTTAGCATTTATCTCTGGGTGTTTGTTTTTTGCAGTTTTTGGATTAGTTGTTTTATTGGAGTTTTCTCAATGAAAGAAAAATACCACATGATCTCACTCATTTATGGATAATAAAGAACATTATAAACTGATGAACAAAAATAGATACAGAGGCAGAATAGCATCGAAAAGACTATCAAAATACAGCAGGAAGGCTGGGGAGGATTGGATGGGGAGGTAAGAGATCTACCAAACGTTTTGTATGCGTGCTTGTAAGCATCACCAATGTACGCAAGATACTAGGGGTAGGAGAGACCAGGGAAGGACAATGGAGAAAAAAAAGGAGACATATGTACTACTCTTTGTAAAACCTTAAGCAATAAAATAAAATTTTAAAAAAGAAGGGATTTTAGTGTCAACTATGGAGTTTGGGTGATGATATGTCCATGTAGGGTCATCAATTGTAACAGCTGTACCACTCTGATGGGAGATGCTGATAATGAGGGAGGCTGTGCCTTTTGGGGGGCTGGGGATATATGTGAAAATTCTCTACTTTCCTCAGAATTTTACTGTGAATCTAAAACTACTCTTAAAAAATAAAGTATTTAAAAATAACTAGACACACCCCCAAACTTTTAAAAATAGCAAAATGATATATCGTTTATCAGGCAGTAGTTAAATATATGGTTCACAATCCTATATTATAAAGAAGTGGTATGCAAATTGACCCTTACACCTTCACACAAGATGGCCACCCAAATGTGATCAAAGCTGGTTGGCAGGTGAGGGTATTTGTGGGCGATCAGGTCAGCAGGAGAGGGTAGTTGTGGTGAACAGGCCAGCAAAGGAGGGTAGTTGGGGGCTACAGGGTTGGCAGGGGAACAGTTAGGCATCAATTAGTCTGACAGGGGAGTGGTTAGGTGGTGATTAGGCTGGGAGGCAGGAGAGCAGTTGGGAGCCAGCAGTCCCAGATTTTGAGAGTGATGTCTGACTGCAGGTCATCTCCTGAGAGGTCCCAGATTGGAGAGGGTGCAGGCTAGGCTGAGGGATATCCCCCCCCCCAATTGCCCAAATTTCTTTCTTCCTTCCTTCCTTCCTTCCTTCCTTCCTTCCTTCCTTCCTTCCTTCCTTCCTTCCTTTCTCTCTCTCTCTCTCTCTCTCTCTCTCTCTTTCTTCCTCTTCTTCTTCTTCTTCTTCTTCTTCTTCTTCTTCTTCTTCTTCTTCTTCTTCTTCTTCTTCTTCTTCTTCTCCTTCTTCTTCTTTACAGACATGCATACATATATATTTTTAAGGAGGTGAAGTGCATAGTGCATTTCAGGAAGATAATTTACTATCAAACTAATAAAATATAAAAGAAAAAAACAGTTTTATGAAACATTCAGTTATGTGAACTACTACTGTGTGTATGCTGTTTGAACAGAGCTACTGCTTTTTATTGCAATGCCAGTGGCACTAGGAGTTCTTAAACATGGGTTTCACAGAAGCACTGCAAGAATCAGTGCTTTCTATGAGACTGGTTTGGCTCATGGATAGAGCATTGGCCTGCGGACTGAGGAGTCCCAGGTTCGATTCTGGTCGGGGGCATATACCTTACTTGCGGGCACATCTCCACTGTGAAGTGTGCAGGAGGCGACTGATCAATGTCTCTCTCTCATCGATGTTTCTGACTTTCTATCCCTCTCCCTTCCTCTCTGTGAAAAATCAATAAAATATTTTTTTTTAAAAAGTGACACTATAAAGTTTTTTTTTTAAAAAAAGAATCAATGCTTTCCTTTCTGCAATGGAATCTTCTTCAGGAGCCACATCTGGATGTGAACACTCCTCTCTCTCTGCCGGCTTGTGTGGAAGAAAATGCATGAACTGCTGGTTTCAGGTTCAGATGCTGTCTTCATCTGCTTGGCTACCATAGCAAAATACTATAGACTGGCTTACAAACAGAAATGGAGTCTTTCACAATTCTGGAGGCTAATTGCATGAATTTCATGCCCCAGGCCTCTAGTTATCTTGTAATCAGATAGAGAAATACTAATTTTATTTTGTTAAAGCATAACATTTGTATTTTTGGTGATTTCAACTACATAGTTTTCTACATAGGAAAAATCATAGTACAAAGAGATACTAGGTTTTGAGTATATCATGCTATACCCAAGAAGTTCATATTTCTATCCTCACTACACAAATAACTAACTTGGATGATGTTTCTTTCAAAATATTCCACTATATCTTGTTTCAATAGCATCAAATATAAATCTTTAGCAAAATAAATCAGACAATAAAGTATGGTATGCAGATAATTGTGGACAATATCTATGTTAAATTGATTTTGTTGGTAGCTTACAGATGTACATTTGATAGTTTGGTACAATGCTTAATATAATGCTTTGCCCATATTAAATGCTCAAAATGTATCTATTAATGGAGGTTGATTAAGCTACTATCTCTATAAGAAGTAAATTTATGAAACCAACACAAATTTTGGAATGCCACTTAGAAAAATGTTATGTTATTGAAACACCTTTTCCCCCTTTTCAAAATTTATTGGAGTGGCACTGATTAACAAAATTATACAGCATTCAGGTGAAACAACTTTTAAATTATTCAAAAATTTTTTGAAAATGAGAACATCCCTTTATAAAAGCAAAGAAAAAGTCAAATAGTAGTCAAATATATGGACCATTATAGGGAGAAGAATTAAGTGATGGGGAAATGACCTTCCTGAAATCTGCCTAAATATTTATGCACTGCAGTGGACAGGAAATCATAGCCAAAGACAAGCAGTAATCATGCAAAGGCATTAGCTTATGTCTCTAACTTTAATGTTACAATGGTCATGTACTCAAATACAATTAGCATTTGGCCCAAAAGCCAGATAAGCAAGTGAAAAGTCATTGAGCAGCGACAAAAATGACATGATGCGCAATAGAGAAAGATTCCCTTGTTTACTAGTATTTTAGCTACAACATAAATATGTAGTAAGGTGACAGCTACAGACAAAAAATTGTACCAGTAGTGTTTATGAAGGTGAGTTATAGGAGATAAGGACTTGGTATTCAGCACTGGGATTCTAGAGCATCTAGGAGCATACTGTTTGAGTCCTGCAAAAAGCTGTGAGCATGGCCTCTAAATACAAATTTAAGACTTCACTTCTAATCCCTTGAAAAATATGTTTTATTTGGCTTTTTTTTTGCTTGATCTAAACTCATTGATGATTAGAATCAGAAAAGGAGATGTTGCAAAAGCTCTAAATTCCATCCTCCATTATTATTTTTAAGTTTGCCTTTTTCTGTAAGTAATGACTTATTGAACACAGCTATATCCATTTATATATTGTCTGTGGCTGTAATAGGCTATATGGCCCACAAAGCCTAAAATATTTGCTATCTGGTATTTTACAGAACAAATTGCAGATCTGAATTTGATAATGATACAGTTCTGGTAATTATCAACCAGGAAAAATGTAAAATTATTCTCAGGCAAAAGGAAACATATAAGTCATTGATATAGCAAGTCAGGCATCTACTTTCTCTGTTGGAGTTTGGCACACAAACAGATTGCTAGTTTTCCACAGTTACTTTATAAGGAATGTGATGATAGAAAGAACTTGTTAAAAGCTTCAGTATTGAAAATATCATAAATGCATGGTTGGGCTTTAGAATAAAAACGTTTATGTTTTATGAGATCAAACCTAAAAGTTAAAGTGACAAGACAGAATTCTGTGGTTCACATTGTTATTTACTTAGTTTGCATAAGTATATTGGGTTTATTGATGACAGAACTACAGTGTAGCATTTGAAATGTATTGTGAAGAACCCACTGTATTGTTTTTTCTTTTTGTTTTTATGTGTGTGTTTTTTTAGCATCTTTTTTCTTTTTTGGGGACACAGAACAGTAAAAACAAAAGAGAACGAGGACTTCAAGTTGCATTCTTAAACACATCCTTCAGTGGATTTGCATTGTGATTCTGTAACCACCTGACATCATCCAAATTTTGGAAAACACTCACTGTTTCTTTGTAATGAAATGCTTTTTATTTGGAAAAAGAAAAACATTTAACTGGACCACTGGAAATATTGCCTTTTTTTCCCACAGACCTAAGGGACTTCAAAATATATTAAAACTGTTTTTAAACTTCACTTTAAAAAATGACATTCAAATATTTGTGGCTGTAATATTTACATAATAAAAAATAATACCTCAATGTTATAGAGAAAAAAAATGGCTATATTTTCTATTGGCTAAAGCAGCAAATTATGCATAAGGGTTAAAGAGTCACATATCCTAGGGATTCAGTTTTATAATTGCTTTCTGTAAATATTATAACGGTCTAAAGCCAGTCATTTTATGGTTCTCACTTCATCCATTCTAAAATCTAGAAATGTTATTTTGCTCAGCCTATACTTCTCATGGGGCACTAGACAGTTAAATGCATAGAAAATAATATCATGCTATTTCCTAGAGAAAATCAGAGGATTAGAGCCCAGCCTAATTAATGTCTATTGCAATATGCTTTGAGATGTGTTTTTCTCACGAAAAATCATTGCTGAATTTCTCCATGACTCAGCCACTGAAAATGATAAAGCTTTTTTCTAATAGGTTAGATATATCCTTGTACACTCTTATTTTGGAGTCATTAGGTTCCATAGTATGTCATATAATTATAAAACCCTATCTAATAAAAGTAATATGCAAATTGACCATCGCTCCAACACACAAGATGGCTGCCCCCATGTGGACATAAGATGGCCACCATAAGATGGCCAGCAGGGGAGAGCAGTTGGGAGGGACCAGGCCTGCAAGGAAGGGCATTTGTGAGTGATCAGGCCAGAGGGACAGTTAGAGGTGACCAGGCTGGCAGAGGAGGGAAGTTGGGAGCAACCAGGCCTGTAGGGAAGGGCAGTTCAGGGGGACCCAGGCTTGCTGGGGAGAGCAGTTTCTGGGGGGACCAAGCCTGCAGGGGAGGACAGTTAGGGACAATCAGGCTGGCAGGGGTATGGTTAGGCGATAATCAGACTGGCAGGCAGAAGTGGTTAGGGGCAATCAGGAAGGTAGGCAGGTGATCAGTTGGGAGCCAGCAGTCCCGGATTGTGAGAGGGATGTCCAACTGCCCATTTAGGCCCCATCCCTTGAGGGGTCCCAGATTGCAGAGGTTGCAGGCTGGGCTGGGGGACACACACCCTCATGCATGAATTCTGTGCACTGAGTCTAGTTTTCATATAAAAGAGATAACATATTTCCTGACCTCCCCAACCCAAATTTACCAGTGGGGTATAGATTCTCATGGAACTTTAAGAAAATTAATTCACACATACTGATGAACTATTAGAACTTATAAGTTATTCTGCATTTACATTTGAAAAATATTCAAGGTGATAATTTTGCCAGCTTATATATGTAAAATAATTTTTCACAAATTTGGAATTTATTCCCTCTAATACTGTCTTGTTTCACTAATACTGTCTTGATTTGGACTTTATTTAAATAAGAACATTTCTGAAAATAGACCCATTTCCTTTAGCTTTTAGAGACTTAAAACCAAATTCTCCAAGTTTTGTTACTATAAGTTTGTCTTAAATTATTCCTGATTAATTTTATGATGATCTTTGTTTACATTACTGGTTATTTATCAGGGAAAGAATAAGAGCCTGCAGAATTAGAAGGTAAGGAAAATAAAACAATCAGGACAACAGAAGGAATCAGAGTAGAAAAAAAATACATCATTAGAAACATTAAAATTAGCAAGCTTACAGCCAGGTAACAGAATCAAGACCAAAATGAAAATGGATGATAGCTATCTATGAAAAGAGAAGTGACAACAGAATGAGCTAGCAACAACAAAATCAACTTAAGACAAAATGAAGCTAAGGAAGTAAAAAAGAGAGAATTCACAAATGAATACCAGATGCCATACTATAAGCAAAAGAAAGGACTCTCCGTGACTCTTTCAGGGCAAAAACCCACGATGAGTAACTAATTATTTGTTTACATTGCAAGGAAAAATGAAAATAAACCACATTTGTTCTGGCTGTGTGTCTTAGTTGGTTGGAATGTCCTCTCACACACAGAAGAAAAAAAAAAAGATTGCAGGCTTGATTCCCAGTCAGGGCACATACCTAAGTTGAAAAAAATAAAGCACATCTTGTGGATATTTTCAGTATAAATCTATAAACAGGCTAACTAGTTTGATAACATAAATAAATGATAATTTGGTAGGATATAAAATATGAATAATGCATTTACTTAAAAATACACTATATATTTCTATATCATTATGATACTATTAAAATCCATGTTTATATATTTCTGAGAAGTGCTATTATAGATGATTTTAATTTTTGTGCGCTTTCTTGTAGTTTTTAAAAATTGTGTTATTAAAATTACAGAATTGTTTTGAAAACTGTTAAATAATTGACATACAGTAAAAAAAAAAAGTTATTTTACTTTTTTTTAAAATCCCCTATTTATTTATTCATACTTCCCTGCTTTTGTTCTTATTGTTCACTGTACAAAACAACAATAACAAAAACCAAACAACAACAACAAAAAAAAAAACACCCTGGCTAGTTTCACTCAGTTCTTAAATCATTGGTCTGCGGACAAAAAGGTGGCAGATTTGATTCTGGTCAAGGGCATGAACATTGGTGGCAGGCCTGATCCCCAGTCATGTGTGTGTGTGTGTGTGTGTGTGTGTGTGTGGTGGTGGTGGTGGGGAAACAACTTATGTGTCTCTCTCACATCAATGTTTCTCTCTGTATATCTTTCCCCCTCCCTTCCATTCTCTCTAAAAGTCAATGGGAAAAAATATCCTCAAAATGATGATTAACAAGAAATAAAAAATACTCTTCTATTTTTTCTTTATTCAAGTTTTAGTTTCAAGACCTCTTTGAAAACTTCTTCTCTCCTATAACAGATCTAATCTAGCTTACTATGTTTATACCCAGCAATGAAGGACAGATGGTAAAGGCTTAAAACTGGTGGCATCATACAGACCTAGGATTAGACACTGGCTTGGCTTTTACCAATTCAGACAAGGTGATTAACAATTTCATGCCACATTTTCCCTACTTGTTAAATAGATAATAATAACTATTTTATACAGTTGCTACGTGAATATTAAAAGTTGACACATGCAATTCACCACAGAACTTGATACATGATAAATGCTCAATATTATTGTATTCTGCTTGAGCAAATTTTATACTCTTTCATCTCTTCTATGTCCAGCAAAATACACCACAGGGCACTTTCTCCTTGTTTATGAACTTATCCACTAGAATCTATCTTTCATTCTAATGAAAACAAGATCCAATGTAAACAAAGTTACTGAAATATTGGGCCTTACACCCCACCTACAAACCTTGAATTCCACATGAACTGCAATCTATCATGTTTCCCTGAATGTTGGAGAATGTCAAAGTAACATCTATGGAGTTGTCAACCCAGTTAGGTGATCGCTTTGAAAACTCTGAAATAATTTCCTTTATGAGCAATATTTTATATGCAAGCCATATCTATATTCTCATACACTTTAAAAGGCTCGGAGATGAAGAAACGTTTTAAAGTTTATGTAGGCTCACTTGTTTCCTTAATCACCAAAATTGAATGGATGCAGGTTCCAATTTTTTTGTACGTTCATATTTCATGCGAGTTTAGGAAGAATCCCAAAAATGCCAGCTATGCACGTAAGAAATGATAATCGTGCTGTACAGCTTTGGAACAATTAGCCTAAGCATCTTGATGTTTTCTAAGGAAATATGTATTTATAACGACCTGAATTTTAAATATGCTGTGGTAATATTTGACCCTACGAAGGAATTGATTTCTCTCTGTATGTTAAATTTAAATGAATAGTTTCTGTATATCTAAAGAATGCTTCATCTGAATTGAAGTATGGCTTATACTGCAAAAGAGTTATTTTTTAAAAAGTCAAGACATAGCCGAAACCGGTTTGGCTCAGTGGATAGAGCGTCATCCTGCAGACTGAAAGGTCCCAGGTTCAATTTCGGTCAAGGGCATGTATCCTGGTTGCGGGCACATCCCCAGTAGGGGGCGTGCAGAAGGTGGCTGATCAATGTCTCTCTCTAATGGATGTTTCTAACTCTCTGTCCTTCTCTTTTCCTCTCTGTAAAATATCAAAAAAATTTTTTTGAAAAAAAAAAAGTCAAGACATAAAATGCAAGTAATTATCAAATTGCAGTTGGTAATACTTTTCAAATTTAAAGACAATGGAAGAAATTCCAAATAAAACTATGGATGTTTCCTTATGTAAAAATTAAAAATTTTAAATGCTAATCACATCGCTTTTCCCTGTTTATGCATATGTTGTATACATACATACATATATGAATGAAAGGATAGATATTTGTAAGATACATCTTCATCCTTCAATTTAGTATAAATGTAAACAATAATATTCAATTTTGACAAGTTATTTTGCAAATAATTATATTCTAGTGGCAATATTAAATAGTACAAATCTTAGGAAGATTTATCATGTGCCATAAAAACAATGAAATATGTTAACACATTAGTTTGAATGAATGTTTTAAGAGGTTAAAATTATTTTTACTAATGACATTTGATGAAAAGAGGACATACTTATATATTCAGCAATTATTTACTAATCATCTACTATGAGTAACAATGGTAAATACAGCAAATCATCACTTAATGGTGTTGATAAGTTGTTGAAAACAGCAACTTTCAGTGAAATTTGACACATAAAGAAAACATTTTTACCATAGGCCAATTGATACAAATAAGAATTAAGTTCCTATGGTATATTTCTGATCACAAAAACATCACTAAACTTGTAAATAAAGATCTCAAATACTTCTAATATCGAATGCTGAAATAATATGAACTAGTAATCCGTTTAAGAAAGATAACTAAAAACAAGTCAGATCATTATTTTCCAACCTGCTTATTCCAGTGCAGAGTTTTGGGTGCCTGGAAACTCAAAGGGTGACCCACTCTCATGAGTACGCCCTTCCATAGTAGGGATACAAACGCATGCTCACACTTAGACTAGGACAATGTAAATACACCAATTAACTTAATATGCACATCTTTGGGATGAGGAAGGAAACCAGAAACTCCATATAAAAACCATACAGCTATAAGGGGACAGTGGACCTGTCTGGGAATCGTTTTTTTGTTTGTTTGTTTGTTTGTTTGTTTTTCATCATCAATGTTATAATGAAATGAGATTGAATGAAACGACATACTTTGAGAACCTGCTGTATGTTTAGAAAAAATAACCTGGAATAAAATAATTGAAAGAATCAATAGATTATTGGAAATATTTATGCCTTTTTTTTCTTTAAACCTTTTTGTATTTTAAAATTCTCCCTAATCAATGTGTATTTTAGAATCAGATGTACTTATTGCCTGAAAAACCATGATAGTAGCCTGGCCTGTGTTACTGAGTGGCTGAGCATTGATCCATGAACCAAGTGGTCACTAGTTCAATTCTCAGGCAAAGCGCATGCCCAGATTGTTGCTCAATCTCCAGTAGGGGGCATGCAGGAGGCAGTTTCCATCTCTCTATTTCTCTCCCTTCCTCTCTAAAAATTCAATAAACACATGTTTTGTTTTGCTTTTAACATGATAGTAAATAGTTTTTTGGCTACTGATTTTTTTTTTTTATTATTATTATACAGTTGAAATAAGCCTTGGCTGAGTTGGAGACTATACAAGTTTTAGGTTTTATAGTAGTCAGTCTTTCAAACGATCTCTCTTAGCAAATAATTTTAGAAATAACTGAAGAATTCTCAGCTTAAGTTGTGCAGAAAATTTGTCTGCTTTAAATGTATTAGTAAAATAAAAATTTATAACAAAGTACTCTGGAAACAGAAATGACTTTGGGCTTTTCCAGAGCAAACCCATTTTGCAAGGAATGCCTGACCCAGAGAGGTGCAGTACACTAAACGTTCCACAAGGGGACAGAAGAGCAATGCATTTTTAAATCCCATCCTAGAAATCTAGCAATTTAATTTTACCAGTTCTAAAATTATTAGTCGTACTGATGAGCCATGGGACATCACTATGTGTTCATTCAACACTCTCAGACTCCATTCTAAAATATTTATCCTCTTCTATTGGTAAAAAAAAAAAAAATGATAGCAGCGGTATAGTATCTGCTACACATCTATGCTATTTCTTATTCTGGGATTTTTGAAAGCCATAGATTTAATATCCTGTATTTTCTGGTTGCTTTATTTTATTGTTTTTTGCTTATTTATTTATGTATTTAATAGGGTTCTTCACCAACATATCTCAGAAAGGGGCTATGAGAGTAGATGAAATCAGCTGAAATCACAGTTTAACAAGTCTGACCACTGAGAAGGCTTTAGAGATCACCAAGTCCACATTTTTCATAGTTTTGATGAATTAATTGAGGTCCTGAAAATAACATGCCCACAGGCATGTGGTGTGTAAAAATCAGAGGCAGGACTAGAAGGCATATCTGCTGACAACTAGACCAGTGTGGTAACAATAAGAAAATCCTTAAGGTTGATGATTTGAAGATATCATCCAAAGCAGGTAACACTACTGACCTCTCTTTGGGTCAGATCTCAGAGGTCAAACTCTGTTGTCCCACTATCATTGTCATGTCAAGCACAGTCTAGGCTGGAGAAGGCGAACATCCTAACTCTGACATACATGTCTTTGTATCGTTTCACAACCCAAGTGGCTTACAGAAATCAATTGTGAAGCAATCTCAACCAAACAGCATCTCTCCGATGCTAGGACTGGAGTAAAGGTGACCATTTCCTAAGTGCTGTTAAATAGAGCACCACAAAGGTTTAGAATAATAAGGGACCTTAAGAATATTCTAGATCAAGATTTCACTAACCCCAGCTATAACTGTTACCCAGTTTCTTCTGATTGGATGTGGGGCAGAAAACAGCATGAATGCTAGTATTCAGTAAGAATATCTGTTTAGTCAAAGTTCTTTTACTCTGCAGCTAAAAATAAAAAATGTGCTGAGAAAGTTGGTCATGGAATGTAATGCAATTTACTGGGATTTTTCTATCATAAAAGCATTTTGAAGTAAAGCACTGAAATAGTCAGATCATATTCAGCCTTTCTCATCGGGTCTCCATCCCCTCACCAATATAATATTTGCTAACATGCAAATATACTTTATTGACTTTTGTTTGATTTTTGTACCAGAACAATTATCTCATAAGTAAAACATTGCTTTCTCAGGTCTTAGGACATCCTTCCTCCTTATATTCCCTTTCCCCCTACCAGTCAATTTTGTACACATCCAACTCCAGATTTTCTCAAATATCCAGGCTCTCCTTTTCCCTTACTCAGAGGAATTCAAGAGAAAAATCACCTTATTCTGGTATCCCCTACTGATAATATTAATGAACATCTTTTGTTTTGGTATGGTTTGAGTTTCTTTGCTTATTTTTCCCAAGAAGTGTATGCAAAGGGATATTTATAAAAATGTAGAATATGAGAAATAATAACCCAATAAATATAAATGCACACCTTCTTGTTGATTTCTTGTCTGTTCTCTTCTTACCTCTGCGGCCATATGAATAATAGGAATTTTGCATTTATTAGTTCCTTACTTTTCTTCCTATTGTTTTTTTCAATGCGTACTAGTATTTGTATCCCTAAACATTGCATTGTTTAATTTGTTTTTTTTTAATGTTTTATAAATGGAATCACACTGAATGAGTTTATTTTTCTTATCTTTTCTTAACTCATACTTACCTTCCTGATATACACCATGTAGTTTCATGGCTTTAATTTATTATTTTTTCTATATTTTTTTATTTTTGGGGAAAATAATTTCTTTTTTTTTCATTTTTTAAATTAATCTGTTGCATGTATACATATGTTCCAATTGCCCCCCTCCCAAGCATACCCTAACCCCCCCAGTATCTATGTTCATTGGTTATGCTTATATGCATGCATACAAGTCCTTTGGTTGATCACTTATCTACCCCACCTCTCCATAACCGTCCCCCTGTAGTTTGACAGTCTGTTTGATGCTTTACTGTCTCTCTATCATTTTGTTCATCAGTTTATAATGTTCTTTATTAACCACAAATGAGAGAAATCATGTGTTGTTTTTCTTTCATTGACTGGCTTATTTCACTTAGCATGATTCTCTCCAGTTCCATCCAGGTTGTTGCAAATGGTAAGAGTTCCTTCTTTTTAATGGCAGCATAATATCCCATTGTGTAGATGTACCACAGTTTTCTGATCCACTCATCTGCTGACAGGCACCTAGGCTGTTTCCAAATTGTAGCTATTGTGAATTGTGCTGCTATGAACATAGGGGTACATAAATCCTTTCTGATTGGTATTTCTAATTTCTTAGGATATATTCCTAAGAGTGGAATTGCTGGGTCAAATGAGAGTTCAATTTTCAGTTTTTTGAGGAAGCTCCATACTGTTCTCCACAGTGGCTGCACCAGTCTGCATTCCCACCATGCAGTGCATGAGGGTTCCTTTTTCTCTGTCTCCTCCCCAACACTTGTCCTTTGTTGATTTGTTGATTGCCATTCTGACAGGTGTGAGATGGTACTCCATTGTCATTTTGATTTTCATCTCTCTGATAATTAGTGACTTTAAGCATGTTTTCATGTGTCTCTTGGCCTTCCTTCTGTCGTCTTTCGAAAAGGATCTATTTAGGTCCGTTTCCCATTTTTTTACTGGATCATTTGTTTTCATTTTATTAAGTTGTATAAGTTTGCTGTAGATGTTGGAGATTAATCCTTTATCAGTGATAACATTGGAAAATATGTTCTCCCATACAGTGGGCTGTCTTGTTGTTTTGTTGATGGTTTCTTTGGCTGTGCAAAAGCTTTTTATTTTGATGTAGTCCCATTTGTTTATTTTCTCTTTAGTTTCCATTGCCCTTGGAGCAGTATCAGTGAAGTTCTTTTGGCATATGTCTGAGATCGTGCTGCCTGTGGATTCCTCTAGTATTTTTATAGTTTCCAGGCTTATGTTTAAGTCTGGTATCCATTTGGAGTTTATTTTTGTATATGGTGTAAGTTGGTGGTATAGTTTCACTTTTTTGCAATACCATTTAACATTTCCTTTACTTACTATACCAGAATATATTTATTCATTCTGCTATTCAGAACGTTTCTAGGTTTTTGCAATCAGAAACATTGAAATTATAAAAAAAATTGTTATATACACTTTTTTGTTCACTGGCACAAGACATTGGGATAATAATTTAAAAAAAGACTACTGATAATAGGAGATGTGCGCCTTCAATTTGTTGAAATAATGGCTTTCAATTTTTTTCAGAGTTTTTGATTTGATTTACTGTCCTGTGTACAGCAATGACAACTTTGGGTTGCTCCACATCCTACACATTTGATATTATTAGATTTTTCTATTGTTGAGAAGCGTATGAGTGTGAAATGATGTTTAATTATTGCAATGTGCATTTTCCTGACTATGAGTGAGGCTGCACATCTCCTCACATATTTACTTGCCATTATTGCTTCTAAAAAAATGCCTGTAATTTATTTTGCCCAATTTTCAATTGGATTGTTTGTGTATTTAAAAAAAATGTGTTCTTCATATATTGTTGATATTAACCTTTTGTCAATTACATTTGTTGCCAATTCTCCCAGTTATGATTTTTTAGCATTATTAATAGATATATTTAAGAACAGTGCATTCGATCTTAATATGGTTGACTTTAAAACATTTTCCTTGCATTTTTTTTTATTTCTAGATATTAACAGATAGTTTCTCATCTCAAGAGCTGTACCTTCTAACAGTTTAATAATTTTCCTAGTCACATTTAAATCTTTAATTTATCTAAACTTAATTTTTGTTTCTGGGTTGAGCTAGGGCTCCAATTTAACTTTTTAAGGTTAAGCATTTGCTGCACCAGCATTTCTCAGGTGATTTAGACTGCCACCTCTATCATAATTTAAGATTTCAAATATGTATGACTTCATCTCTTGTCTTTTCTACATTGTTCATTTATATGTCTTTTTCTGTGCACATATCCCACAGTGTTTTAAGTGCCATAGATTCATAAAAAATATATTGAAACCTGGTAAGGTATCACCTTCTCATATTGTGGGTGTCTACTTCAGGACTATTCTAGGACTTTTAATTTTCCAAATGAATTTTCAGGAATTAGCTTCCCAAGTTTCAAAACAAAATTTGTGGGTTTTTGACTGGAATTTTGTTGTCTTTACAAATCAACTTGAGGATGACTTACATCTTTATAACACAGAGCCTTCTAATCCATGAATGTGGTGTCTGTTTCCATTTATTTAGATTTCTTTAATGCTTTCTAGTGAAATTATACATTTTCTCCTCAAAGGTCTGGCATATTTTAGGAGATCTTTATTCCTCTTTAATTTTTGATTATTGATGTTTTCATAACTGGTAACATTTTCATTACATTTTTAACTCCACATAGCTGGAGGATAGAAATATATTTTATGTTGATCACGTACACTAATGCTATACAAAATCATCTTATTGATTCTAATAATATATTCTGTATATATTTTGGATTTTTTATGTAAAAATTATCATATTCAAATACTGAGTAGCATTTTTCTAATCCATGTATCTTTTGTTTTCTTCTTGCCTTAATACACTGACTCAGATATTAATATTGAATAGAAGTAGTGGAAGTGGGAAACCTTTTGTAATACCAGATTTTAAATGTAATGTTTTCATTACTTTAGTATTAAATGCAACGTCTTTTGTGAATTTTTTATAGGTGCCCTATATTAGGCTAATGGAGAGGTTTTCTATTCTTGCTTTGCTACAGATTTTTTTTAAATAAAGGTTTGATGTTGAATTTTTATAAAACATTTTTTCTGAACATATGGAAATGGTCATATCATTTTCCCCTTTAATAAGTAAATATAGTAATTTAATTGATAATCTGGCCACTCAATGTATATCCTATATAATAAAAGGCTAATATGCAAAATGTCCCCTTGATCAGGAGTTTGACCAGCAGGCAGGCCAGCCCACTGCCCATGTTCCTTCCCCCTGGCCAGGCTGGCCGGACTACATTCATGTACAAATTCAGGCACCAGGCCAGAATATTATGTGTTCAGAGATCATAATAATCTGGCCACTCAGCATCTCTCTCTCTCTCTCTCCATATATATATATATATATATAATTTGAATGCAGAAAGAAAAAACAATCTTCCCCTATGAAAGTGCCTTCTTTGCCCAGGAGAGCTAAAAGAGATACTCTTATTACTAGAGTTTATTCAAGCCGAAACTTTGATTAGTTTCCTCACTAATTGAGCACCAACATCTTTGACTTATCAATTCTTCACAAATTTATTGTTTCTTTGTATAAAAAGTATGAAAAACTGGCTGCTTTATCATTGCTATGAACATCATTTATGATACCCCACGCATACAAAATAAACTGTGCTTTCTCCTCTTCATCTGGTCTTATGTCAATTTTATTATTGGTTCAGCCAAAAAACTCAAGAAGGATAGAGTTTGAAAAATTATCCCCATCCCTAACACAATGATTACATTCCTGAGGTAAACTTAAGTTTGTTTTCTTTTTCATTTTTTTTAAATATTTTTTTTATTAATGAGAGAGAGAGAGAGAGAGAGAGAGAGAGAGAGAGAGAGAGAGAGAGAATGAGAGAGAGATGCCACCTGAATGCCCCCTACTGGAGATCAACCCCACAACCTGAGCATGGGCCCTGACCAGGAATTGACCATTACCTTGTGACCTCCTGGTTCATAGGTCAATGCTCAACCACTGAGCCACACCAGCTAGGCAAATTTGTGTTTTTGAAGCACTACTGAATTGTTTTACAACTATTTTTTAATAATCATTGCACCTATGTTCATAAAAATGTTTTTCTGTAAATATTCTTATTATACAGTCCTTGGTTACTTTTGCTTTTAAAGTTTTGCTAGTTCCATTAAATGAGTTGATATTTTTTCACTAACGGGATTTTGTGTAAGATTGCAACTTACTCCTTGCATCTTAGAAAGAAGTATTGCTACAACCAGTGCTGGTGCAACCTGGCTGTTGTGTCTCAGTGGTTGAGCATTGATCCATGAACCAAGAGTTCTCTTGTTCAATTCCATGTCAGGACACATGACCAGGTTTGGGGCTCAATCCCAATAGGGGGCCTTCAGGAGGCAGCTGATCTATGGTGTTTCTCTCTCTTTGATATGTCTTTCTTTCCCTTTTCCTCTAAAAACAATACAAATGAAAGAAACAAACAAATAACAAGATAGTGCTGGTACACATGTGCAAGGGTTTCTCTGTGACACTTTCCTAGGACACACATTGAGGTTTAATTGCAGTGATTATGTTTCATTTCCAGAAGTTCTGTGGATCTTTTTTTTTTCAATATGACTCATCAATTTTTTTTGGTTAGTCCTTCAAGCCTGTTTTTTTTTTTTTATTTCTTTATAAAGGCATTGCATGTGTCCTAATTCCCTAATACCTCATTTTTTCTTATATTTTAGATTGATATTTTAATTTTTTAAAACGTACCAATTTCATGGTCTGTTATACATTTTATTATCAGAAGTTCTTGAAAACATAATTCTGCTTTTTCTTATGTCAGTTTACCGACTCTCATGTTGAATTGTTTCTTGATGGTTTTGAGAATTTGGATTGCAAATTACTCTTCAGCTTTATGCTTGCCAGTTGTGAGATTTGCAAGTTGATAGCATGATAGCATGACCCTCCAAAGAAAGCTTAAGAGATCTTATGTTTTCTTCTACACATATAAGCTAGTAACACTTTTTAAACCTTACCAGAAGATATGTTTATTGATTTTAGAGAAAGGAAGGGGGGGGGAGAGAGAGAAATATTGATATGAGAAACATCAATTGGTTGCATCCCGTACCTAAGATCAAACCTGCAACTGAGGTATGTGCCTTGAACTGGAATTGAACCTGCAACCTTTTGGCATACAGGATGAGACTCTAACCAATGGGGAACCCGGTCAACACAAACTGGTAATATTTTTAATATTAATTTCTCATCTTGAGAATTTCTATGCTTTGCAGATAGTGTCAGTTACCCTGAAAACAAAACAAAACAAAACACTGAGGGCAGGCCTCTGGTTACACATATTGAGGAAAACTCTCTGCCTACACAAAACCCAGTAGACTGACAAACTTGTTTTTCATCTCCCTGTGTTTTTGTTCTCTAATTCACTTACATAGAAGCTAAAATTCCATCTCAAAAATTCATGAGGGCTCATATGAGAGTTTAAAAAGCCAAGCCTCCTTCTTTTTTATTAATTTTTTATACATATCTCCCCATTGTCCCCCTCCCTCCCAGGCATAACCCAACCCCCAACTGTCTATGTTCATTGGCTATGCTTATATGGATGCATACGAGTCCTTTCATTAATCTCTTATCTACCTCATCTAACTTTAATCTTCCTGCTGTAATTTCACAGTCTGTTTGAAGCTTTACTGCCTCTGTATTTATCCCTAGGAATTTATCCTAAGAAATCACAAACACCAATCAGAAAGGATTTATGCACCCCTATGTTCATAGCAGCACAATTTACAGTAGCTACAATTTGGAAACAGCCTAGGTGCCCATCAGCAGATGAGTGGATCAGAAAACTGTGGTACATCTACACAATGAAATTCTATGCTGCCATAAAAAAGAAGGAACTCTTACCATTTGCAGCAACCTGGTTGGAACTGGAGAGCCTTATGTTTAGTGAAATAAGCCAGTCAATGAGGGAGAAGCATCACATGATCTCTCTCATTTGTGGATAATAAAGAACATTGTAAACTGACGAACAAAAGGATAAATACAAGCCTCGTTTTTAAGGAAACTAGCTACAACTCTTCCTCGTCTTTGGCCTCTAGGGCTGTCCCTACTTTTTCCAAAGCCCAACTGTACCTTTAAAAGGATGTTTTCTCTGGTTTGTGTGCTTTTAAACAGAAGAATTATTGGATTCCCTAATGCATATCTTTAGGAGAAAAACAGTGAGACCCTGCTCAAAATTATCCTTCAGGAATGACAAATTCAATAAGATAAATTTTTACTATGTGTCGGGAATAATCATAAAAAACAATAAAGGACACTCCTAATGTTTTGACCTTATGCCTTCCTCCACAGAAAAATGACAGACTATTATAATTATTAATAATTCAAGATTATGAGACAGAGTAATATATAAATATACAAAAGGTAATTGTGACATATAACTATAGAAACAGAAACAAAGAAGTAGAGTAATTCCACCTTACTTTTAGTTCCATTGGAATAAGTTCTGGAGAATGACAATACAAGACAGAGAAAAGAATAATCTAAGGCAGACTTGTTTCTAAAACTTGGACTTAATCTTCGATAAAAAGTATAACAAATGTTTCTAACAAATCCTCTGTGTTGCTTTCAAGAAATCAGTGCAGCCAAAACCACTGGTTTGGCTCAGTGGATAGAGCATCGTCCTATGGACTGAAGTGTCCATGGTTCGATTCTGGTCAAAGGCATGTACCTTGGTTGCGGGCACATTTCCAGTGTGGGGCGTGCAGGAGGCAACTGATTGATGTTTCTCTCTCATCGATGTTTCTAACTCTCTATCCTTCTCCCTTCCTCTCTGTAAAAACTCAATAAAACATATAAAGAAATCAGTACATTTCTTTTGCTCTTGTGGGTTTATTTCTAGCCTTCAGGTGCAAGATGTTTTTAAAGACATGAATTGGGGGGTATCGGGGAAACAGATACAGAGGCAAAGAAGCAATGAACAGACTGTTGTGTTACAGTGGGAAGGCAGGAGAGGTTGAGAGGGGGGTCGCTGTAAGAGCTCAACCAAAGGACTTGTATGCATGTGTGTAAGCATAGCCAGTGGATACAGGGCATTGGGGGTGGGGGGCAGGTGCGGGACAAGGGTGAGGGCATGTACTGGGGCATAGGGAGGGCAATAGGAAAAAAAAGGAAATAAAATAAATAAAAAAGTGAATAGTAAACCAAATTAAATAATAAAAAATGTAAAAATAAATATATAAAATAATTTTAATTTACATTTAGTTTTACCAATTTATTCAAAACATACATCTCAATAAGCAATAAAATTAAAATATTTTACATCTTTCTATACTGTCTTAGACTCCAGTATGTACTTTACTCTTATGAAACATCCCAGATGATAAATTTTTCAGAAATATATTTAGATTTCATAAAATTTACAGTCATAAAAGTAGATTTATTTACTTATTTATTTTTAAATATATTTTATTAATTTTTTACAGAGAGGAAGGGAGAGAGATAGAAAGTCAGAAACATCCATGAGAGAGAGACATCGATCAGCCACCTCCTACACACCCCACAGTGGAGATGTGCCCGCAAGCAAGGTACATGTCCCCGACAGGAATTGAACCTGGGACCTTTCAATCCGCAAGCTGACGCTCTATCCACTGAGCCAAACTGGTCTTGGCAAGATTTATTTTTTTATTTAATAAATCTTTATGATTCAGATGAAAAAAATCAGTGCAGACTACTTACTATTGTCTTATAATGTTCCTTAATTACTTGTTTTAGTTGTTTACTCAGCAGAGATTCACAGCTCATTTTCTCATTATGAAAGCAATACATTTTTTGCAGCAAGCTATCCATAGTGTTTTTCAGATAGCTAGTAAACATGTTAAGTACTACAAATTCATGCTATCAGAATTCATTCTAGAGGAATGTTTTCTAAAATATTGTGGGAGGGATGGGGACCAGCTTTGTTTTGTTTTCCACTGTCATATACTTGAAATTTAAAATATTTCACAAACAATGGCCCTTTGGACATTATATTGTTTTGTTTGTTTGTTTGTTTTTGTTTTTTGCTTTGGGGCAAAATGTAGTCCCCATAATTGACACTGAGTCAATTAGTACTGCATCTTTTTAAAATTGTATTCAATACCCCCACTATGAAAAAGTGGGTGCATGCACAGGAAGACAAAAGAAGAGTAAACAAAATACCTAAGGGGAAGATTTATGAACTGTGTGCAAGGTCAGAAAGCATGCTTTGTGCTTTCACATATATTTTATTTTTGATTACCATTGCAATTTTGTGAACCCAAATTTACTCTCATTTTCAGATGATTAAATGAGCTCAGTTTAGATTTTTAATAAGCAGCCTTTCTTTCTGTCTCTCCCTCAGAATATAGTGTTTTGTTCCATGACACCAATGCTGTCCCCCATTGTACCAAAGACTGTACTTAGTGCGGAAATATACAGCACTTTGTATCAAGTATATATAGTTCAGCAACCAACTCATTACGTGGAAAGGATGGAAGATGACTGGTAATACTTAGAGCAAAGTCTATACACTTGAAATCGGAGCCCTGACCTAGGCCTCAGATAAATCAGTACGATACATGAGGGGGGATAAATGGTAACAAAAAAAAAAAAGAAGAAGAGGTATTCTAATACATTCCTTACCCACTGAAAAATGTATATTTGTTGAAAATAAGTGCAATCTATTAACAGTTTCCTAGGATTGTTGCATCAAATTATAAAAAATCTAGGTGACTTACAACAACATAAACTTATTGTCTCACAGTTTTGGGGGCCAGAAGTGTGAAATTAAAATTCAGGCAGGGCCATGCTCCCTCTGAAGGCTCCAGGGAAAAATTCTTCCTTAACTTTCCTTAGCTTTGGGTATTAGCCAGCAATCCTTGGCGTTTCTTGGATTGGAGCTGTATCACTCTAGTCTCTGCCTTCATCTTTACATGACTTTTCTTCCTCTATCTGTGAGTCCAAGTCTCCCTCTCTTCTAAAGAAACCAAACTTTGGATGTAGGGGCCACCCTGAATCCAGGATGATTTCATTTCAAGATTCTTAAATCAAGACCCACTGTTTCCAAATCAGGTCACATTCTTCTGGTTGACATAAGCGGACATTGACATTATTCAACCCACTATACCTATCGACATTAGTACTATAATATTAACATAATAAGTTAAATAGACTGTTATTGTCCATTATTATCACTACCTTTAATATATCATTTTCAATTGTGTATATGTATATTTCATTTTACAGTACACACAATTTTTATGTACATCATTTCACCTAATTCTCATAACAACCCTATCAATAGGCAAGGTATTATTATTATTATTATTATTATTATTATTATTATTATTCACTAGAGGCCCGTTGCACAAAGATTCATGAAATAGGCCTTCCTTCCCCTGGCTGCCAGCACTAGTTTTCCTCCAGCACCCGTGACACAGGCCTTTGCTCCTGGCTAGAGACTGCAGTCTTCGCTACTGGGCCAGAGCCACGTCTGCAGTCTTCACTCCTGGGCCAGAGACAAGCCTTCCATCTTTGCTCCACTGTAGTTTTCGCTCCCAGGGCCGGAGCCAAGTCTGCAGTCTTCATTCCCAGCCCTTCCTTCAGCTGCCGCCCAGGTGGGCTGGGAGCTTTTCTTCCTCCATCACCAGGGCAACTCAAGCCTCCTGCTTGCTCCAGCTCCATGTTTGCCTCCATCTTTGTTTGGGTTAATTTGCATACTCCTATTTGGCTGGTGGGCATAGCAGAGTGATAGTCAATTTGCATGTTTCCCTTTTATTAGTGTAGATTATCTAGATGAAGATCCTGAAATATAAAAAACTACTAAAATTTAAACATGTGGTAAATTCAAGGAAAGAAACTTTAATCCAAACAGAACAGGAGAAAAGTTAACATGAGTAGAATTGTAATGGATATTAGTGTTTTATGAGAATTCAGTGTTGAAAGCAATGTTAAAACCGCCAGTAAAGCAGGGCCAGAAGTATCATATGCCCAGGGCCTGTAATATCAAGGCAGAGAGAAATTTAAAGATTGCCTGAGACCACCCTGCCCTTCTCTAGGTTATTTGAAAACTGGACCTTTATATAGACACTAACAAATATTTTCTTTCACTTCAACTCATGTAATACTACTCATTTGACATTTAATGTGCAAAGGGAAAGGTATTAAATCCCATTTCAAAATTATTTTTTCTAGAATTATATTTCTATGTCTTACTTCCCCTTTTAGATTTTAAGTTGATAAATGTCATGAGCATAGTCTTAAAATCTATATCTTCCACAATATTAAAACTCCTTGTTTATTCACTTAACATATACTTACTAGGATTTATCATTAATAAACAGTTTATATTTTTATTAATTTTATAAGTATTTGTAAATCTCATCTATGTATATCACAAAATATAATTTGCATTATTCATAAATTCATCCAATTTATTTCTATTGGTTGGGAGGAATAAGATTTAATACCTTTACCTTCTCTTTCAAGGTTTCTCCTCACTTGATGGTCATGAAAATGGTTTCCTATACAAACTGCCTCTGAAAATGAAAAATGATACTATAGATGATGGATGGAAACTATAATATGGAAATAAGATGATATTATAGATATGCAAACTAAAATATTGAATAGCCTACAGTAGGTTTTGACTGCTTATTTATGAAACCCTGAAACATGGGGACTATAATAAAATTGCTGTTAGACCCTTATCTGTAACATCTATCATGGAAGGTGATGGTATGAGACTAAGTGATAAATTGGTAAAGTCAAGCTACAATCAATATGCAAACCTTGATATAGAAGTGTGTGACATATGTACACCAACAGGAACAGATTAAGATATTATGGATTCAACTTTTTTTTCCTCCCAATGGAGGCCATCTTTAATATAAATGGTATAAATAACTTTATAAGAAGGTCAGACCTGATTTTATTTACTAGTAGCCTCAAAGGTGGTGCAAGCAAATTACTTTTTTTAAAGGAAAAAACACCTTTATTTTTAAATCTCAGTCATTATGCATACCTTAATTAGGCATGTGGTAAAATATGATAACCCAGAATTATAAACACCCTATAAATTATGTTTTACATATATTTCCATATTTATCTTGTGAATTCTTTCTCCACCAAATGCACCCATTCAGACTGTCATTCAGTTCTTCATACAAAGCATCCTAAATTTTCTTCTCTATATTTAATCCTTTTTGACTTACATTGCAACCTTTGCTCACATCTTATGCATTACTGTATGTAGAAGCTTGCCAGTCTGATGTAGAGGTTTGTTGATGTGATTTCTCAGGTAATACTTATGTTAGTCAGGGTTTCCCAGAGGAGAAGAAACAATGGGACATAATACATACATATGTATATGTATAAATACACACACAAACATATATACAGATATTTAGATATATGATTTATTATAAGAATTGGCTCACACAATTATGAAGGCCAAGAAGTCCCACCAGCTGTCATATGCAAGCTGGAGAGCCAGAAATCCAGTGGTATAATTCAGTCTTAGTTCAAAGGCCTGAGAACCAGGGGAGACACTAGTGTGCATCCCAGTTGAAGGTCAACGGTCTGAGAACTTGAGAGAGGTGAGGGTGGAGGAAGCTGGTATAAATCCTGAAGTCCAAAGGCCTCAGAACCAGAAGCTCTGATGTCTGATGTCTTCATGTCTTATGGCAGGAGAAAATGGCTGTCTCAGCTCAAGATGAGAGAATTTGCCATCCTTTGGCCTTGTTATTCTACTCAGTGATTGGATGGGATGTTGCCCATCTACATTAGTAGAGGTGGCCGTCTTTCTCAGTCTACTGATTCAAATGCTAATCTCTTCTGGAAACACCCTCACACATACACCCAGAAATAATGCGTTCCCAGCTATCTCGGTATACTTTAGCCAAGTCAAGTTGACATATATAATTAACTATCACAATATTTAAGCATTTCAACTGTAGAGTTCTATAGGTAATGTATCCTTGTTTGTTTCATAATAAACTGAAAATGGTGGGAATTTCAGTAAAGCTAGAAGGGATGCATGCTGTTATAGAGAATGTTGAGAATAAATTTAGGGAAAGATTGCAGTCATGCAGGCAATGGCCTAGTTTACGAAACCATTTTGTAGTCTAGAGATTCCCTATAATCTTTAGCCTCAGACATTTTTGGTTGGTTTCTCATCTATTCCATTTATTATCTGAGTGACTAAGAAAATTTTTTTTATATATTTTATTGATTTTTTACAGAGAGGAAGGGAGAGAGATAGAAAGTCAGAAACATCGATGAGAGAGAGACATCGATCAGCCGCCTCCTGCATGCCCCACAGTGGAGATGTGCCCGCAAGCAAGGTACATGCCCCCAACCGGAATCGAACCTGGGACCTTTCAGTCTGCAGGCCAACGCTCTATCCACGGAGCCAAACCGGTCTCGGCATAAGCAAATTTCTTAATCTCTATAGTTTCAGTTTCTATATATACAAAGCAGAGATAATAATCTCAACCTGGTGGAGTTGTAAAATTTAAAATAGATTTCATTGGCTTACAAGCTACTTGCTCTTAGTTAAGTGTCTTCATTTCTCTGAATATCAGTAGCTGATTGGGAAAATGCTTATACCAGTATTTATATTGTTGTAATGATCTGATTATCTTATCTCAGTTAGTAAACATGATTAAATATAATAATATACAATTTAACACATATTTCATTAGTATCCATCATTTAAAGCATTTAGTAGAGGTTCTTGCCCATGGCCATTGCTCAGTGGATGTTGGCTATGCTCCCATGATTATTCCTAGAATACATTGTAGCTCTACTCCCTCAATACTGACATATAGTTAAAACACCAGAGAGCGACATTTAAGAGCAGGTATCTAGGATTCATCCCAGTAATGCAGGGATGATAGAATATCCACAAATCAATAAATTTGATACATCACATAAGCAAATTGAGAGATAAAAATCTCATAGTCATATCAATTGATGCAGAAAAACCCTTTGACAAAATCTAACATCCTTTCTTGATAAAAACTCTTAGCAAGGTGGGAATACAAGGATCATACCTCAACATCATAAAAGTCATATATGATAAACCCACAGCTAACATCATACTCTATGGGCAAAAACTGAAACCATTTCCCCTAAGAACAGGAACAAGACAGGGATGCCCACTCTCACCTCTCCTATTCGACATAGTACTGGAAGTTTTAGCCATTGCAATTAGACAAGAAGAAGAAATAAAAGGCATCCAAATTGTAAAAGAAGAAGTAAAGCTGTCCTTATTTGCACATGACATGATACAGTACATAAAAAACCCAAAGGACTCCATCCCAAAAATAATTGACTTAATAAATGAATTTGGCAATGTAGCAGGATACAAAATTAATGCCATGAAATCTTTGGAATTTCTATACACTAATAGTGAAATTACAGAAAGTGAGACTAAAAAAGCAATCCCATTTACCATTGCACCAAAAAAATTAAGAAACCTAGGAATAAACCTAACTAAGGAGGAAAAAGACCTATATGTAGTAAACTACAGGACACTGAAAAAAGAGATAGAGGAAGATGTTAACAGATGGAAGAGCATAGCATGCTCATGGATTGGGAGAATCAACATCATTAAAATGTCCATACTACCCAAAGCAATCTATAGATTCAATGCACCACCCATTAAAATACCAATGACGTATTTCACAGACCTAGAAAGAACTCTTCAAAGAGTCATCTAGAACAAAAAAAGACTTTGAATAGCTACAGCAATCCTGAGAAAGAAGAATAAAGTAGGTGGGATCTCAATACCAGATTTCAAGCTATATTACAAAGCAACTGATGACAAAAAAAGCCTGGTTCTGTCACAAGAACAGACATATAGACCAATGGAATAGAATAGAGAATCCAGATATCCACCCAAAACACTATGCTCAATTAATATTTGACAAAGGAGGCATGAACATACAATGGAGACAAGATAGCCTCTTCAATAAATGGTGATGGGAAAATTGGACAGACACATGCAAAAAAATGAAACTGGACCACCAACTTACACCAAATGCAAAAGTAAACTCAAAATGGATATAGGACTTACACATCAGAAGGGAAACCATAAAAATACTGGAGGAATCCACAGGCAGCACAATCTCAGACATATGCCGAAAGAACTTCTTCACTGATACTTCTCCAAAGACAATGGAAGCTAAAGAAAAAATGAACAAATGGGACTACATCAAAATAAAAAGCTTTTGCACAGCAAAAGAAACCATCAACAAAACAACAAGAAAGCCCACTGTATGGGAGAACATATTTGCAAATGTTATCACTGATAAAGTTTTAATCTCCAACATCTACAGCCAACTTATACAACTTAATAAAAGGAAGATAAACGATCCAATAAAAAAAATGAGAATTGGACCTAAATAGAACCTTTTCGAAAGATGAGAGAAGGAAGGCCAAGAGACACATGCAAACATGTTCACAGTCACTAATTATCTGAGAGATGCAAATCAAAACAACGATGCGATACCATCTTAAACTTGTCAGAGGGGCAGTCGTCAACAAATCAAAAAATAACAAGTGTTGGCGAGGATGCAGAGAAAAAGAAACCTTTGTGCACTTGTTGGTGGGAATGCAGACTGGTGCAGCTACTAAAAATGGAACTCCCATTTGACCCAGCAATCCCACTCTTAAGAATATATCCTAAGAAATTGCAAACACCAATCACAAAGAATTTATGCACCCCTATGTTCATAGCAGCACAATTTACAATAGCTACAATTTGGAAACAGCCTATTTGCCCATCAGCAGATGAAAGAATGGATCAGAAAACTATGGTACATCCACACAATGGGATATTATGCTGCCATTAAAAAGAAGGAATTCTTACCATTTGCAGCAACCTGGATGGAACTGGAAAGCCTTATGGTTAGTGAAATAAGCCTGTCAATGAAGGAGAAATACCACATGATCTCACTCATTTGTGGATAATAAAGAACATTGTAAACTGATGAACAAAAGGATAGATACAGAGGCAGTAAAGCATCAAACAGACTGTCAAATTACAGCAGGAAGATTAAGGTTAGGTGAGGTAGATAAGAGGTCAACCAAAGGACTTGTATGCATGCATATAAGCATAACCAATGAACATAGACACTGGGGGCTTGGGGTATGCCTGGGACGGGGGGGTAAGGGAGAGACATGTATACATGTAACACACTAAAAATAAATAAATAAAAATAAAATGTCATAATTATTTTCATTTCTAGGTTGTGTTCAGATTATAGCAGTATTTTCATGTGTTTTGGCTGATTTAATCCTCTTGACAGATCACTGAGCATGAAGTAATAATATTACCTGTCATGAGTTTTATTATGCAGATTAAATTTGTAAAGCCACATAAAAGCTCTTAGTGCAATGCCTTAAATATTGGTGTGAATTTGGGAAGTGTTAATAATTGTCTTTATCATAATTGTAATTACCAGTCATCAGGCTAGGAATTACCTCTTTTGACAAATTAGAATCTGAAGATTTGAAGACTTTAATTTTTTTAATGTGGTAGGAGCTAAATTTAATTTCATAAAAAATCTTTGTAAAATTTCAATTAAAAGACACTACTTCCTTATTCTAATATATGAAACAATACACAAAAATATTCTTAGTCAACCACATACTTAGCCTCAATCATTACAAAAAAATACTTGTATTTATCTGTCCACACAGTTTTCCTTGCTCAAAGAACAACCTGCTAACTTATATACGTATAGATGTGAGGTTTTTCCCCTTTTCTGCCTTTGTTTGTTTGTTTGTTTGTTTGTTTGTTTATGCAAGTATGATTCACTCTATAAGAATATGTTTCTGCCACTTGCATTATTTCCTTAACAAAAGATAGTATATGTTCCTAGCCAGGTGAATGGGATTTTATGGTTCGGATTTTATACCCTTACCTCTTTACCAACCATGTGAAATTTATTTGGGAAATACTAGGAAGATAATATTTGAATTTTACTTTTTTTTTTAGGTAATATAAAATTTGGCCTTGTAACACTTGAGCTTTAAATTTTGTTATATTGATGCTTCAGTCACTTCTTGAGACAGTTATTTAATTGTTTTATTTTTTTATTATTTTTTAAATATATTTTATTGATTTTTTACAGAGAGGAAGGGAGAGAGATAGAAAGTCAGAAACATCGATGAGAGAGAGACATCGATCAGCGGCCTCTTGCATGCCCCACAGTGGAGATGTGCCCGCAAGCAAGGTACATGCCCCAACCAGAATCAAACCTGGGACCTTTCAGTCCACAAGCCAATGCTCTATCCACTGAGCCAAACTGGTCTTGGCTATTTAATTGTTTTAATTATGATAGCTATACACTGCCATTTGATATTTATCCAACAAATATTTATTGGTGCCAATTATATGCCATCATCAAACAAAATAACTGAGAATACTTATATTTATAGAACTCACAGTCTAGGGGGGGAAGAGGGGCACCGGCATAAATAAATTATGTACTATTAGAACTTGATAAAGATAAACATCAAGGGAGAAATACACGTCTGGATTAAAGGGGATCTGGAGTTGTTGTATGGGATCAGTTGCAAAATTATATAAAGTGATCAAAGAAGTCCTTGAAAGGTAATAGAATATGTCACTTTAAAATATACCAGTTTGGTATTTTCATTATTTTAACATGTAGGCTTTTAAAAAATAACAATTTAGGGAGAGTCTTTCACTGAATTCCCTTTATCTATTTAAAGACAGATTTTCTAAAAGGATCAAAAATGCCATAAATCTCTTCCCATAAGGTTTCATCAGTCATAGAATATTGACTCTTATCAGAGGAGAAGACTAGAAGGGAATACTACACACAGACAAACTTTCTCACAAAAATTCACATTTCACATCTAGTCTTTAAGGACCCATTTATCTTTCTTAAAAGTCATTTTATATTTCCTAAGAGGCCTATATATCTTTCTTCTTTGCCTATTAGGATGGTATTCTAACTACCTTAGAGAGTTACTCTTCCTGGCTATAGGAAGTATACATATTAATAAACTTGTATTTGTTTTATCTGATTAATCTGTCTCTTATTACAGAAGTCTCTATTAAGAAATAAGAAGGGTTGAGAGATAATTATTTGTCTTCCCCATAGTCTCCATGTGAAGATGATTACAAATATTTTAACATTTATTTTTAGAGAGAGATACAAACATCCATGTCAGAACAAAACACTGGTCAGGTCTAAAGGTGATTTTTGCACAAACATCTAGAACATTGAGAGATGATTAATATGAGCTAGAATATATAATAGTAAGCCAAAGGAACATTCTTCGAAAATACCCTAAGGAGTGTGGGAATATCTGAGAAGCCATGTGGCCAGAGTGCAGAGATACAGGGAGAACTGTTAGGGACAAAGTTCAACAAAATAAATGGAGGCTAGTTAACATAGGTCCGTAGCCGTTGCAAGAGACTGGCTTTTAACTCAAGTTCAATAGGGAATCCACTGCAGGTTTTACATTGCAATGTAGTGCCATTATTTGAATTACCAATTAAAACAATTATATATATATAAAACAGTGCCTATAGTTTTTACTAATGAATAGGATGCCCATTAACTGAGATGGGGAGGTCTCCAGTTTAAGGAGACAAAGCTCATTCGGGATCAGTTAAATTGAATGCAACTTCTGAACATGCAAATAGAAATGTGTCCTCTGGGGTTCAGGAGGAAAGTCTAAGCTGAAAATATAAAATTAGGGGTCATTAGGATACAGATGGTATTTAAAGCGATGAGACTGACAATGTTCATTCAGGGTGTGTGTGTGGTTAGAGAAAAGAGAAGGGGTCCAAGAACTGAACCCAAAGGCACACCAACATTAAGACAATGGGAAGAGAGAATCCATCAAAAGCGACTGAGGAGAAACAGACAGTGAGTTAAGTAGAAAACTAAAAGAAAATTATGCCTTAGATGCCAGGTGACTAAAATTTTACTAGAAGAGGGGAGTGACCCACCGTGTCAAAATGCTGCTATTAAATCTCTGTGGCTTTGAATTAAGTAAAGGTTTCTTAGATATGATACCTAAAGCACAAGCAACCCAACAAAAGACATGTAATTTGGACTTCATGAGAAATAAATATTATTTTTTTTGTTTCAAAGGACACTGTTAGAGAAATGAAAAGACAACCCACAGGAGAAAATACTTGCAAATCACATATTTTATAATAACTTACTATTCAGAATATATCAATAACTGTTAAAACTTAATAAAATTTTTAATAGAAAAAGGATCAAGATACCATTCCTCCAAAAAAGATAAACAGATGGCCAATAACTACATAAAAAGTTGCTCAATATCATTAGTTATTTGGGGGATGCAAATCAAAACCATAATGAGATATTATTTCATATCCTGTAAAATGACTCAAGTGAAAAATATACAATAGCAATTCTTTTCAAGGTGTTGAGAAAACATCGTTGGTGAGAATGCACTATTTTAGAACAAAGCCTGGCAGTTCCTCAAAACAGTAAACATAGTTACGTTGTGATCCATCAATTTCACCTAGCTGGATACCCAAGAGAAGTTAAAATATATGAACACACTAAAATATCAACACAAGTACTCAGAGGCCATTATACTTGAGAGCCCAAATCCTATATAATAAAACCCTAATATGCAAATCAACCAAACGACAGAATGACGGGCGGCATGACTGGTCACTATGACACACACTGACCACCTTCCAACGCAGAAGCTTCTCCCTGGTGGTCAGTGTGCTCCCACAGGGGTAGCATCTCATCCTGTATCCCAGTTCCCTAATTACAAATGACTCCTTTCATGTGCTTATTTGCAATCTCTATAACTTTTTTGATGAAGTGTTTACTCAAATTATATGACCATTATTATCGAGTTCTTTGATTCCTTATTATTGACTTGGTAATTCTTTATATTTCTCCATACAGGTCCTTTATCAAATATATGATTAGGAAACATTTTTCTCAGAATCTGTGGTTTATTTTTCATTCTTTCGTTTGTTCATAATATGAATGAATACCAATTATTGTTTTGTATCTAAGAAATAGTTTCATATTAGTTTTTTTTTTATCATTTCAGATTTTACATTTAGGTCTATAATCCATTTTGACTTAAAATTTTTATGATGAGTTTTACAGAACAAAATTATATTTTTGCATGTGGTTATATAATTGATCCAGACTCAAATTTTGAAAATAAGACTATATCCTTTCTCTTCTAATCTTCCTTCGAATCTTTGTTGATAATTATATATATATATATATATATATATATATATATATATATATATATTTGGACTTTATATTTCTATCATGATTCCAATACTAGAATGTGTTTGGTTATTGTTATTTTACAGAAAAACTTAAAAAAATTGAGTAGTACACCTCTCCAACTTTGTTATTTTTATTTTGGCTATTTTAGGTCTTTCACATTTCCGTATAAGTATTACTGGTAGATTCAGCCATCATCTTCTATTAAAACAAAGCTTTGGGTTTATGATATTATCACCGCAATAAGTCTAGTTAACATCCATTACCACACGTAGTTACAATTTTTTTTCTTGTGAAGATTATTTAGATTTACACTCTTAGCAAATTTTAAATATGCAATACAATACTGCTAACTATAGTTACCATGCTGTGTATTACATCCCCATGACTTATTTATTTTATAACTTGGAAGTTTGCACCTTTTAATCCTCTTCACACATTTTGCTCACTCCACCCCACTGCCTTTGGCAAACACCAGTCTGTTCTCTGTATCTATCTGTGTATTTTTTAGGGGTTTTCTATTCTTTTTTTTTTTTTTAGATTCCATATGTAAGTTAGTTTATATGTTTTTTGTCTTTCTCTTTGACATTTCACTTAGCAAAATGCCTTCAAGGTCCATACATGTTCCTGTAAATGATAATACGTGATCGATAGTTCTTTTGCCTGTAAATACCTTGTTACAAAACTTACAGGGCTTGCATGCCTGTGAATAATTTAATCTTTCACATATTTTAATAACAGTTTGGATAAATATATGTGCTAAAATTTACATTTTTCTTCAAATTCTTGCATCATATACTGATATTCAAAAATACATTAATATCACTTGTTTTTGCTTTTTGTCTTTCTGTGAGTGTCTACAATTTCCTACTTTTCTTTGATATTTGGGGAAAAGTCACTCCAATGAGATATATCTGTATGCATGTTGCAATTTATCCATTTTTAGTATACTCTGAATCTCTCCTATTGGTTTCTTCTGTGTTTTATTAAGTCTGAGAAATATATCTCCAGTGGTTTTAAAAACACTTCATTCTTTGCATTTTTTTCTATCTTTTGGGGGCTCTATTATCTAAATAGCAACATATTCATACATGCATATTAAATTATTTTCTATTTTCTCATTTCTCCATGCTTCTTCCAAAGATTTCCTCAAACTAAAAATTCTGTTTGCTCTGTGCTTCTCAGAATAAAACCACACATCCAGCCTTTGCACACAGTTATCATTATTGTTCACAGGGATTTATTTATTTCAATTCAGGCTCCGGTCTTCACATTCAAGGATTATATACATTGGCAGATATCTCGGGGATCTTACTCCAATTTATACTACTGTCCTATCTCCACTGCATTTGGCAACCCTGAAAGTTTTTCATTATTTTCAGTTTCAGCTGCCCCTAACTTCCTTTGAGAGGTATGCATTTCTGTTGCCTTATTCTCCCTATGAATTCCAAGAGGCGAAGGAAGGTAAGTGACTTTAAAATAATGTGTTCACACTAGAAATTCCCTACTATGGTATTTCATTTCAAGTATCAAAATGATGAAACCAAATGTATAATCCTCTTAACTCTGAGCAAGACACAAGGCAAAAAAAATACAAATTGCTTTTTTTCACTTTAACTTCCCAAGACAAATTGTTTTTCTGCACATAAGTCCCTATGAAAAACAACCCTTTCTGTTTGCACTAGCTATGGCTTTTTCATTTGTTCTCTTATCTCAGTGTAGTCCTTGAAATATTTAACTAATTTTAAAATATTATTTTCTGAGGAATCAAAGTTTATTTAATCTACTTCATACTGTCCCCTCAAAATATGCACTCTCCTATTTTCTTCCTAATTTGACTCAATACTTATGATATTTCTATTTTATCTGTTCACTATACCTAGTAGTTAATAATTTAATGTGAACTAATATGTTCTGAACAAAGACACAGGTGAGAAATAGTATCTCTCATGAAACTGGAAAGGAGATTTTGGGAGTGTCTTATTCAATGTAATATTTTACATAGCTGATGACTCACAATAACTGTTTTTCTAAATAAGCATTATTCAATGGTAAGGTTATTATATTTAGAAAAAAGTAGAAGATATTCGGTTACATTTCAATTTTATATAAACAATATATATTATTTTGGTATAAATATATCCTACAGAATATTTGACTATGGTAATTTTCCTTACCATTTCCACATACATTTTTCAAAAGTAGCCATGCTTTTCTTAAAGAAATAGCTGCAGCCTTGCTGATGTTGCTCCTATGAATCAGGAGGTCACAGTTTGATTTCTGGTCAGGGCTCATGCCTGAGTTATGGGTTTGACCCCCTGTACAGGGCATATAGGAAGCAGCTGATCAATGATTCTCTTACATCATTGATGTTTCACTCACTCTCCATTCCTCACTGAAATCAATAAAATATATTAAAATAAATATCTGCAGTGTCTTTATGATTCAGTATAGGTTTTTAACCTAAATAAAAATGAAATTTAAGTGATTCTAAATCTAAATGAATGCATTTAGAATTTAGAGCTGAATTAAATACGACCTTATTAATCAATTGAAATCTTGTTTTTGATCAAAATAAAAAATTTATGTAGTAACTGAAGCATTTTTATTATTATATTTTCCAAACACATAATGACCTCAAGTTAAATAAATAAACATGTTTATGGGCATTTATAGTTTTAAACACCCATGTTTGCCTTAAAAATTTATCTAAACTAGTATATTTAACCACAAATTTATCTCCTAATTTTATGGTAGTGAAACCTGATGTTGAAGGAGTTGAAGAGCATTGAGTGTTGTCTGATGTCACATGATTATCTTCACATTGAGATAATTCCCCGTAATTTCATTAACAAAGATATACATTCTTTTCAGTAATATAGAAAATATCCATAATAAGTTTATAGAAAACCATTTAAAATTTACTTTTATATTCAGCACTGTTATAATAATAAATAATAACCTGTAAACTCAAAAACATGTGGGACAATTGGTTTCTATGAATTCCTTTATAAATATATGAGTGGCCCGATGCATGAAATTCATGCATGGAATGGGGGTACCTCTCACCCCAGCCTACACCCTCTCCTATTTGAGACCCTGGGGGGTGTCCAACTCCCAGTTTAGGCCCGATCCCACAGTTGGACATCCCTCTCACAATCCAGAAATCCTGGCTCCTAACCGCTCACCTGCCTGCCTGCTGATTGCCCAGAACCACTCTGCCTGCTGGACTGCTTGCCTACAACTGCCCCCACTTGCCAGCTTTCTGACCCCCAACTGCCCCTGCTGTTGGCCTGATCACCCCCAACAGGCCCCCTCTTGCTGGCCTGCTAGCCCCCAACTGCCCCTCCTGCTGCCCTGCTCGCCCCTAATGCCTCCCCTTCTGGTCTGATTACCCCTAACCTCCTCTGCCTTGGCCCCACCAACATGGCTTTGTCCAGAAGGACGTTCACAAGGTCTCCTGAAAGGTCTCCCAGGCTAATTAACATAGTACACTTTTATTAGTATAAATTAATATTCTTAAAGAACATTATGGATAATTTTCATTTTTTAAGAAAACTGACTAAAGAACCAAGATGGTGGCAAAAGGTATACATCTATAAGGGTAGAAAAATAGGAACATCTGTAATAAACTGAACAATAAAGATTTATTTAAAAAAAGAAAACTGACTAGTAATTTTCAGTTTATATATTTCCTTAAATTCATACTACTAACAAATTACTCTTTGACTATAACTAACAAAACCCTAAAAATTCTTATGAAATATTTCCTCCTGAATACTAGTAGATTGACTCAATAAAATCGTGTCTTTTGTATTTTCTTTGTATAATATTCAATACTTTGGTTGAGATTTTAATATTTATTAAAAAAGAATATCTCATGGTTGCCATGGGGACTGCATAGATCAATATATGGCTACTATTGGGATTTTAAAACTAATGTGAAGGAGTTTAATATAAGCTGAAAAGTCTGTTTTTCACTAGAAAAACAGAGCAAATTTTACTAAACTTATTTTGAATAGTAAAAATATCTATTTGGATACTCATATCAATTGACACAGAAAAAACATTTTACAAAATCCAACACCCTTTCTTGATAAAAATTCTAAGTAAAATAGGAATAGAGGGATCATACCTTAATATAATAAAAGTCATATATGATAAACCCACAGCAAACATCATACTCATTGGTAAAATATTAAAACCATTTCCCCTAAGAACAGGAACAAGACAGGGATGTCCACTCTCACCACTCCTATTTGACATAGTACTGGAAGTACTAGCCTTTGCAATCAGACAAGAAGAAGAAATAAAATGCATACAAATTGGAAAAGAACTAAAGCTATGCTGATTCCCAGATGACATATTGTACATAGAAAACCCTAGATAATCCAACAAAATTTATTAGACTTAATAAATGAATTTGGCAAGGAAGCAGTATATAAAATTATTGCCAGGAAATCTATGGCATTTCTTTACACCAATAGTGAACTCATAGAGAGACTAAAAAAGCAATCCCATTTCTTATCACAACAAAAAATTAAGATACCTAGGAATAAACTTAAATAAGGAGGTAAAAGACTTATATGTGAAAAACAACAGGACTCTGAAAAAAGTGATAGAGGAAGATAGAAACTGATGGAAGAACACACCATGTTCATGAATTGGTTGAATCAACATCATCAAAATGTCCATACCACCTAAAGCAATCTATAGATTCAATTAACTCCCCATTAAAATACCAATGGATTATTTCACAGACCTTTAACAAACTTTCCAACAATTTAACTGGAATTAAAAATAAAAGACCCTGAGTAGCCACAGCAATCCTGAGAAAGAAGAACAAAGTAAGGTTGAATCTCAATACCAGAAATCAAGCTGTATTACAAAGCCACTGTTCTCAAAACAGCCTGAAACTGGCACAAGAACAGACATATAGATCAATGGAATAGAATAAAAAAACAAAAACAAAACAGAATCTACTCAAACCAATATGCCCAATTACTATTTGACAAAGGAGGAATAAACATAAAATGGAGTTAAGACAGTCTCTTCAACAAATGATGTTGGAAAATTGGACAAATACATGCAAAAAAAATATGAAACTAGACCACAAATTTATACCATACAGAAAAATAAACTCAAAATGTATATAGGACTTAAATATAAGATGTGAAACTATAGAAATTCTACAGCAATCCACAGGCAGAGAAATCTCAGACATATGGAGAAGCAATTTCTTCACTGATACTGCTCCTAGGGCAATGGAAACTAAAGAGAAAATAAACAAATGGGACTACATCTAAATAAAAAGCTTTTGCACAGCAAAAGAAACGATTGACAAAATAACAAGAAACCTCACTGTGTGGGAGAACATATTTGTCAATGTCATCACCAATGATAAGAGTTTAAACTCCATTTACTGGGAATGCCTACAACTTAACAAAAGATAAACAATCCAATCAAAAATGGGCAAAGGATCTAGATACTTTTTGAAAGAGGAAAGAATGAAGGCCAAGAAACATATGAAAATATGCTCAAAGTCACTAATTATCTGAGAGATGCAAATCAAAAGGACAATGCAGTACCATCTCACACCTGTCAGAATGGCTATCATCAACAAATGCACAAAGAACAAGTGCTGGCGAGGATGCAGATAAAAAGGAACCCTCATGTACTGCTGATGGGAATGCAGACTGGTGCAGCCACTGTGGAGAACAGTATGGAGTTTCCTCAAAAAGATAAAAATGGAATTCCTATTTGACTCTTTTATCTCACTTTGTGGAATATACCCTGAGAAGCTAGAAACATCTATCAGAAAGGATATATGCACCCCTATGTTCATAGCAGCACAATTCACCATAGCTAAGATTTGGAAACAGCATAAGTGCACATTAGCTGATGAGTGGATTAAAAAATTGTGATAAGTCTACACAATGGAATACTATGTTGGCATAAAAAGGAATGCTTACCATTTGCAACAGCATGGACAGACCTGGAGAGCATTATGCTAGGTTAAATAAGCCAATCAGAGAATGATACCACATGATCTCACTCATTTATGGAATATAATGAACAATATAAACCGATGAACAGGGACAGATCCCGAGACAGAGAAGCATCAATCAGACTGTCAGACCTCAGAGGGAATGTAAGGGAGGGTGAGGGTAAAGAGGAGATATCAACCAAAGTACTTGTATGCATGCATATAAGCCTAACCAATAGACAGGAACAACAGAGGGGTGAGGGCATAAGTTGGGGGTTAATGGAGGGATGAGGACACACAGGTAATACCTTAATCAATAAAAAAACTAAAAAAATAAAAGAAACAATTGATAACTTTAAAAATAAATAAGAAGTCTATTTGGTATTGTGGGTGAACCTTTATCAAGGTTAGTCATATGCATAAACCATTACAAAATTCATAAACATTATGTTAGTATGGTAAAAAGGTATCAGGATAGAATATATTTGTAAGTATGACAAGGCACATGTAATTTCCATTGCATGTTTTATATTAAAATAAAAATAAAGTACTTATAAAATCTAATTAAAAAGTAATGTTTTTTAGTATCAGATCATTCTTTTTTCAGTTTATTTATTTTGAATATTTATTTTTATTTTTTTAATTAATGTATTACATGTGTACATTTCTTCCCATTCTTAATATAACTTAATGACTGTAAAGGATTAAGTAAGCTAGTTAAAACCTTTGCAAGTTATGGATTATGTTATTTGATTGCAATGAATATATATATATATTTGTGAATAGTGAAGTTTAGATCCCAGTTCTTTGGGATGGGGTTGATTATCCAAATTGCATAGCACCATTTGTTGAAGAGCTTACCCTTCCTCCACTGAATTGCTTTTAGACTTGTGGAAAAACTCAGTTGTCCATACTTGTGTGAGAGCTATTTCTTGGTTTTTTATTGTAATTTTATTTATCAAGTGGAGGCCCAGTGTATGAAATTTGTGCACCGGGGGTGTGTCCCTCAGGCCAGCCTCCACACTCTCACAAACCTGGGAACCCTCGAGGGATGTCCGACTGCCCGTTTAGGCCCGATCTCGCCTAAATGGGCCGCCAGACATCCCTCTCATAATCTAGGACTGTTGGCTCCCAATGGCTCACCTGCTTGCCTTCCTGATTGCCCCTTCTGCCTGCCAGCCTGATCACCCCCTAACCACTCCCCTGCTAGCCTGATTGATACCTAACTGCTGCCATGCCAGCCTGTTTGCCCCTAACTGTCCTCCCCTGTGGACCTGGTCACCTGTAACTGTCCATCCCAGCAGGTCTGGTGTCCCTTTATTGCCCTCCCCTGCAGGCCTGGGTTCCCTCCAAATGCCCTTCTCTGCAGGCCTGGTCACTCCCAATTTCCTTCCTCTGCCAGCCTGGTTACCCCTAACTGGCCTCCCCTGCAGGCTTGATCACCCCCAACTGCCCTCTCTTTCAGGCCTGATCCCTCCCAATTGCTCTCCCCTGCTGGCCAATTTGTGGTGGCCATCTTGTGTGTTGGAGTGGTGGTTAATTTGCATATTACTCTTTTATTAGATAGGATAGAGGCCTGCTGCATGTCTGGGGGCCAGCTGGCTTGCCCTGAAGAATATCCTGGATCAAGATGGGGGTTTCCTTGGGTTGTGCAGTGACCTGGGTGAAGGGCCTGTGGTGGTTTGCAGGCTGGCCATGCCACCCAGTGACTCAAGTGGAGGCCCTGGTATCTGGAATTTATTTCTATTCTATAATTGAAACTTTGTAGTCTTAAGCATTGGCTAAAGCAGGACAGGGCTGCAGTAGGTTGGTTTCCTCCATTGCTAGGGGCCACTCAAGCCTCCTGCGTTCTCCAGCTCTGTGGCTGCTGCCATTTTTGTTGGGATTTATTTATCTTCTATAATTGAAACTTTGTAGCCTTAAGTGGAGTCGGGGGCTGGCCAGAGTTTGTGGAAAATTTAGCTTCATCCATTGCCAGGAAAACTCAAGCCTCCTGCTAACTTCATGGCTGCAGCCCTCTTGGTTGGGTTAATTTGCATACTCACTACTGATTTGTTGGTGGGCATGGCTCATGGATGTAGTAGAGTGATGGTTAATTTGCATATTGTTCTTTTATTAAATTGGATGTGTGTGTCCTTTTGCTTATACAACATTGTCTTGATTACTATAACTACATATGTTAAATACATTTTGGAACAGTATTTCCTCCTACTTTATTATTTTCCAGAATGCTTTTTTAAAAGCTATTCTAGTTTCTTCATCCTTTTATAAAGGTATCCAAAAAAATGTTTTCCTGAGATTTTAATAAGAAATTACCTAAAACCTGCACTAGTATATCAAATTGAAGGGAATTAACACCTTTGCGATGCGACTCTTCCATGTCATGGCTATAAGCTAACTCCATTTATTTAGATATCATTTGATATTTTTCATCAGCATTTTGTATTTACCAGCATACATATTTTGTTATAAGTATACCTAAGTTTTTATATTGATTGATTATAATGGTGTGTATTTTCAATATGTATTTCTACTTGTTCATTGTTAGCATGCATAATTCAATTTTTTCATATATTGATCTTGTATTCTGTGGTCTAAATCAATTCACTTGTTAATTTCACGATATTGTTTTAGCTATTTCATGTAGAAAACTAAGCTACTTACAAATCAAGTCAGTTTTATTCCTTCTTTGCTGACTTGTGTGACAATTGATTATTTTCTTCTTAGTTTATTGTGCTGGATATTAAAGCTAAACAATATTTAAAAAATAACAACATTGGAAGGCTTATACTGACCAATTTTAAAATGTACTACATAGCTACAGCAATCAAGATAGTTTGGTTCTGATAGAAGTATAGACATAAAAATCAATGGAATTGAATTGAGCTCTAGCACAAAGTCATATATCTATCACCATTTAATTTTTGAAAAGGGTGCCCAAACCATTCAAATGGGAAAGAATAATGTTTTGAACAAGTCATTCAGAGATTATTGGATATCCACATGTAGTAGGATGAATATGGGCCCGTACTTCATACCAAATATAAAAATGAAGTTATAAAGGAACTTAGATATAAATGTAAGAGTTGAAAACTAAAAAATCTCTTAGAAAAAATTAACAGTGATTCCTTATAATCTTGAAGTAAAGATTTCTTAGATATGATGCCACAAGCACAAGAATAAAAGGAAAAAATGATATATATTTTATGTTGCCAAAATTAAAAATAACATTTGTACTTCAATAGATTTTATTAACAAAATCAAAAGATAATCTATAAAATGAGATAACATGTGTCCATTATATATAAATGCCTTTCACAACTCAATAATTAGAAATCAAATAATACAACTTAAAATATACAACATTTTAGATAGATATTTTAAAAATAGGATATAGCAATGGCCCAAAACACACAAAATGATGCTTAAAATTATTAGTCATTAGGGAAATGCAAATCAAAACCAAAATATGATACCGCTTTACATACAGTAAAATGTTATATGTAAAAATCAGGTCATAACAAGTGTTAATAAGATGTAGAGAACCTGAAACTCTCATAGATTACTTATGGGAATTAGAAGTGGTGCAGCCACTTTGGAAAATGATTTAGCAATTGCCTAAAATATCAAATTTTTATTTACCATATAATATAGCAATGCCACACCTAGGGATCTACCTCAAAGAAATAAAAACATACGTTTATACAAATACATGTCTGTAAATATCCATAGCAGAATTATTTAAAAAGCTAAAAAAATGGAGGAAATGTTTCCATTAACCTGTGAATGGATGAACAAAATGTGTCATATCTATACATTGGAATACTACTTGGCAATAAGAAGAAATGAAGTATTGATATATATTGCCCCATGGATTAAACTAAAAAAACATAATTTTAAGTGAAAGGAGCCAGCTAGAAAGACCACATACTATATTGTATCATTACATTTATATGAAACTAGTGGCCCAGTGCACAAATTTGTGCATATTGAAAGTGAATTAATTAGAAGAAATATTGTAATATTGCTTTTTCCCTTTCTCTATAATAGAAGTGTCAGAGATGAAAGAAAATTAGTAAAATGTATATGAAAATAATATATAAATTAATAAATAAACAATAACAACATGATATAAATACAACAAATACATATGTAAAAACAATAAAAACATGATATAAAAACAACCAACAATGATATAAAAACAACATTGATACAAACAATGACTGATAAGTTGAATAAAATTATTTTAATATCTCCCTGTATACCACATTAAAAATAAAAATACTTTCAGAGCGCTTGACTAATTTTCCCTGTGATGAAGTATTTACAATTTTAACATCCCATGCTCTTTGAACTCAAGAGAAAGCAACATATAACTGACCATGTCCGAAAACAGATTCAGGTAGGAATATTCCTATTCTGTCTAGAGTTTGTCCGTGTGATTTATTAATAGTCATTGTAAATGCTAGTACACAGGAAACTGTTTCAAATTAATTTAAATGGGAAGTTGGTGTCAGATGGGGACGAATCAATTATTGGAATCAGAACCATTTCTCCTTCTGCATATCTTGTTAATAGTTCAGCTTTGATTATGTTAGGTCACAATCTTTTGATAATAAATCTAGTACCATTACAAAGGTGCCATTTACAATTAAAATTTCTCAGTAGCATTTGATTGCACCTACTTAGTTTTAATTTATGACACAGCATTCCTGAAGGAGTAATACTATTAAGAAATTCGATGGGGAATTTTTCCTTTTCAGCATCATCCCTTGAATTGATGGAATCACCACTCAAATATGTATGAAAATATCCATTGAGTATATCCAAAATTTCTTTATTTGCTTTTTGAATGTGCTCATTTTTTTTGGAAAAAGAATAACACATTTAGGTGTGTTTTTAATATTACCTGTAGATATACTATTTCCAAAGGTAGCTTCAATAATAGATTCATTACAAATCATTTCAAGAGGGACTTCAATAATATCCATTCCTAAATGAAAACTGCTATCAACTTTGCCATCTCCAAGTTTTACTAACCATTCACTATACGAAGAACCCTCTGATCTCATATGCAAAATTTCTCTTAGTAATCTGTTTATAGAATTTATAGCATTACTGATGCTATAAAAAACACACATATTCCCAAACCTGGTGAAAGAAATAGACTTACAAGTCCAGGAAGCACACAGAACCCCAAATAAAAGAAATCCAAAGAGGACCACACCAAAACACATCATAATTAAAATACCAAGAGCAAAAGACAAAGAGAGAATATTAAAAGCAGCAAGAGAAAAAGAGTTCATTACCTACAGGGGAACACCCATATCATTGTCAGCTGATTTATCAACAGAAACTATGCAGGCCAGATGGGAGTGGCAAGAAATATTCAACGTGATGGATAGCAAGAACCTACAACCAAGATTGCCCAGAAAAGCTATCATTCAGAATTGAAGGGCAGATAGTTTCACAGATAAGATAAAGCTAAAGGAGTTCATCAAAATAAACCAGTATTATAGGAAATACTGAAAGGTACTCTTTAATAAGAGGAAGAAGAAAAAGGTAAAGATAAAAATTATGAACAACAAATACATATCTAGCAAGTGAATCTAAAAAATCAAGTGAATTAAAATCTTAATAACAGAATGAAGTGATGAATATAATAGAATCAGGGACATAGAAAGGGAGTGGACTGACAATTCTCAAGGGGAAAGGGGTGAAGGGGGTTGCAGGGAGAGACTGGATATAAATCATACACCTATGGATGAGGACAATGCAGGGGAAGGTAAGGGAAGAGGGAGGGGTGGGAGCCAGGTAGAAGGGAACTATGGGGGGAAAAAGAGGAACAAATATAATAATCTGAATAAAGATTTATTAAATAAAAAATAAATTATATAATCTTAAAAGTGAATAAATTACATTAAACCAAAGGTAATACATACTCTAAATTCATCACTCCTCAGTTATTTACTACTTTACTATACTGACTCTTAAAATTATTTATAACTTTTGGGTCTTTCTGGTGGAATATAATACTGCATCACTGCATGTTTCTCCTCAGCTGTGCATTTAGTGGCATCACATTAGCTGCCAAAATCAGCCATGGATGGAGAATTTATGCCACAGAAATTGGCTGATACTACAAATCAGGGTTTTGTTTTCTTTAATTGAGAGCCAGTTGTTAAACATTTACCAGCACAACACTGATCACCCAATTGGTGGCAGTGGTTTTGTCAGAATGTGTTATACTCTGCAGATGAAAATATATTTAAACATATTTGATATAGATATTTTCAAAGATGGAAGAATTGTCCCTGTCAACTATTTTAGTTGATTCATATCTTCACTGATTGCCATCATTATAAAGTTTTCATTTTCCCACATGAATTGTTGGATATAATATGTCTATCTCTGTCCCTGTGCCCTCCCTTTCTAGCCTTTGTTAGCTGTAGGACTCTAGTTTTCCATGTATATGTTTAAGTACTAACCTTACCTGCTTAAAAATGCAAGCTTTTTGCCAAGACTGGTTTGGCTCAGTGGATAGAGCATTGGCCTGTGGACTGAAAGGTCCCAGGTTCGATTCCGGTGGGGGGCATGTACCTTGCTTGCGGGCACATCTCCACTATGGGGCATGCAGGAGGCAGCTGATCGATGTCTCTCTCATCAATGTTTCTGACTTTCTATCTCTCTCCCTTCCTCTCTGTAAAAAAATCAATAAAATGTGTTTTAAAAAAATGCAAATTTTTAACAATGTTCTCTCTGTTCCCTTTCCTACAGATGAAAAATGGAGTTGGGTTGGGAAAGCAGCGAGAAATGCGGAAGGGCAATATTGGAGTAATGACTGTAGGGGGAAAAGAGGAAACCTATCTCCCAGGTCTCAAGCACTGGCACTCAGGGCCACAGGGCTGGTGGCTTCTCTGGCTGGCTATGGTCTGGGACCACAGAGGGTAAGCGGCTTCTCTATCTCTCAGGCTCCAGGCAGCCTCAGGGTCTGATGTCTAGACTTTGGGAAGGTGGCTTGTCAGTCTCCCCTGGGACCACAGGACAGGTGGCTTCTGCAGCTGGTTGTGGCCTGGGACCACAGGGCAGTCGGTTTCTTCATCTCCCTTGCCGCAGGCAGCCGCAAGTGCTGGTGCCCGAGACCACTGCCAGATTACTTCACCCAGCTGGCTTTGTTAGGAAGGACATCTGGATGGTCTCCTGGTCTAATTAGCATACTACTCTTTTATTAGTACACATCTCTAGACATGGCTAATCTATAAAGGGGAAAAAGTAGATTAAGTAGTTGCCTTGGTCTCAGTGAAGGTGGGAGCAGAAACTGCAGACATGAGGTATATTTGGGGCGTGATAAAAATCTTCTGAAGTTAGACTATAGTATAGTTGCCCAATTCTGTAAATGTATTAAAATATTTAAATTATACATTATTGAAATGGGTTTTTATTGTGTGTAAATTATATCTTAATAAAATTCCTCTTACAAAATTATGTGACTGAAGTTTATAATCTCTTACTGTATTTTCTTATATTTACTAATCTAGTGGCCCAGTGCACAAATTTGTGCACCTTCAAAGTAACTTTGGGCCATGAGGCTGCTCTGCTCACAGGGGCAGGTCCCAGCCCCTCCTGCGATGGCTCCAGGTCCCCTGTCTGCTGGCAGCCCTGCTATCACTGTCACCGCTCCCATGCACTGATGGCACTGGCCCAAACTGCATCAGCTGATGGTGCCAAGCCATGGGGTCCAGTGCCAGCAGCAGGTGTGAGCAGGGCTGGCACGGTCAGTGAGTGCAAGGGGCGGCTGCTGTCCCAATCACCCCTCAGGAGCAAGGGGAGGTGGATAAGCCCGCAGGAGCGATCAGGCCAGCAGCCGCTGCTTGCACCTGCTGATGGAGCTGGGTAATCAGGGTCCGCATTGGGTGCCAGCAGCAGGTGTGAGCACCAGATGAGACCATGGCATAGGGAGCAAAGAATTTTCAGTAACCATTAGAGGCTCACCCCGATGACAGCGACCAGCGCCCTGCCTTGGTCTAGCACCCCTGCTCACCTGCTCCACCATCCTGCCACAGCTGACGCCCACCATGTTTTATGCTCTGCTGCCTGCTGCTGATGCCTGCCATGTTCTGTGTGCGCCTCCTAATGGTCAGCACATGTCATAGCGACCAGTTGTTCAGTTGTTCTGTTGTTCCGCCATTGGGTCTATTTGCATATTAGCCTTTTATTATATAGGATGATTAATACTGTCAAAACTATATTCTGCATTACCATAGTCACCAAATCACATGTAGAATAGTATAGATCAACTCAGTATGCATAATTTAGAGATTGGGTCTTCCTAAATATTTCTTACCCTTGTTCTTTAGACCTGGGGTCTTTTGTTATTGTTGTTAACCCTCACACAAGGATATTTTTCCATTGATGTTTAGGGACAGTGGAAGAGAGAGGGAAAGACAGAGAGAAATATTTTTTGTTAGAGAAACACAACAATTGTTGCCTCCTACACTAACTCTGATCAGGTGCCGGGCCATGGAAGAGCCTGCAATCAAGGTATATGCCCTTGATTGGAATCAAACGAGACCCTTTGGTCTGCAGGCCAAAGCTGTAACCACTGAATCAAACTGGCTAGGTTCTAGAGCTGGGATCTTCACCTCTATTCTAAATTTCTAGTACTCACCTGGTCAGTTCAGAATCTCATGGAAGACAGTTTGTAGAGTTTGCCAGTGACATCCTCTTGAAATTTTAGTTTCATCTGAGACCTTGAGGCATAAAATGACGGTTAATTGATTAGTGGTAGTAAAATCACAGGAAATACAAAGGATTTTTCTAGATAATCACATTCTGATAAGTAGACAATTGGCTTCTGAAGGAGATATCGAGGGAACATAATTAAATGTGTATTTTGTCTTTGATGCAAACATAGTAATTTAATAGCTTGGTTGTTTAAATCTCTTCTCAGATTTCAAGGGAAGCTAAATCCTCAAAATTAACAATATCTGTGTCACAGGTGAGATTATCTACAAATACATATCAAGCAGTTGTCCTGACATGTAAGTAATCTTTAAATCTTAATCATCATCATTATTGCTATTATTTTTGGCCAATGTTAATATTAAGTATGGCTAATATCTTTGGTTTACAGAAGAGAACATGTGCGGTTTCTAGAAATTAAGTGACTAAATTTTCACATAAAATGATTTTCCTTCTCTATGGTACCAATTATTTTTATTTCTTCTCATAAAAATTTCTTAGTAATACAAATTATTTTTTCACCATCGCCAATGATACCAGGCAAGAAAACGTAATAACAAAGACAAAGGTGAAACCTCCTCAACTCACTCTTCATTTCATACTTCTAAATCAATATTCACTTCCTATTTATTTTTCACCATTTGTCACATTCAGAACATTATTCAGGCATGTCTTTGTCTAGAATCAAATTTTTGTAATAATCACATTTATTTTTTTTTTCTGTTTTTACAAACCCAGTCCATAGTTTAGCCTTGGCAGCCTCTACAAACATGTGATTATACTATTCACATTCTGCAGTGTGTTTTTGTTACTGACCTTTAGCTGGGCTGTTCGGAACTGAGCCTTCTGGAAATCAATCAGTTTGGAGTCGTTGGCCATGAATGTGACTACGGCAACATCCTGTTCCTGTGATTCACAGGAGACCTTGAAACAAAATGGCCTTTTACTATCACCTGATGCATGTTTTTCATTCAATAGCTCATCATGATCCTCCATATGGGTGAAAGTCATTAATAATATTCTTCATTGTTAATAACCTTTTTTAAAATTCAAAATGTAATGCATGCATGCTGAGCTGGGGTATGTTATGAACCGATGATATATCTGTGGATGTTTATTTCTGTTAAATATTCACTTTAGGCAAGAAGAGAATTCTCAATTCAGTTCATTGATGTTTGTTGATAATTGAGCCAATAACACAAGGTTTCATTACTGTAGCATTATAACAGCATTGAGGATCTGGTTTCAAAGGCCTGCTATACCCTCTTTATTTGAGGATTTCATGAAATATTCCACCCACTTAGTTTTAGATATTAAGATAAACATCTGCTTTCCTTATTTATGAAAATGACACGTTGGGCTTTTGTTTAGAGTTTAGCTAAGCTACTCCATGATAATGTTGCCTTGGCATCTTTTTGTTTGGCAAAGTGGTCTGCGGTGACCTTTAACTGGCACTAAGCCCTTCATGCAATTGCATGCCCTATGTAGCAGCCTTCAGATCACATGTAAATATAAGGACACCTAATATGACTTTCTCAACAAATCTGTGATAATCAGTCTCTTCTCCCTCCCAGGGTCTTTTCCCTTATATGCCCCTTACATAAGACCCCGTGAGGCTTACCTAAACTCCATTTTTTGGTTTGAATTGACCAATCAATCTTAATAATGGAAACCTCAATTCACTCTATCGATGTTCCCCATTCAGGTTCAATTGCTTTGGCTACATTCTTCCTGGACCTCCACCTGTGACCTCTTAAGGTTTGCCAGGCACTTCCTCCAGGACCTGTGAGTAATATTTTTTTTAAATTTAAATTTCTCTTGTGGGCTGGCACCCTGTACTCCACATAACAAATGTCAATTTAATAAATTCATAATAGCCTTTTATTCTAGAATGACTAAGTTCACTGAAGAAAATGCAAGATCTTTTCAATAGAGAGTTTTCTCCTTCTTTGATATGTTCCATTAGCCATTTTTATCAAACTTTCTCCTCAATTAGATTTTCTTCTCTTCCTTATCAATAGTATAAAAAAAATCTAAGTCTATTCCTTGGAATTTAGGTCACTTTGTTCTATTGTTATTGTTTAAATTTTTAAATCTATTGTCTTTCCTACTGTGTTTTTTTTTTAGCAAATACATTTTTTAATTAAATCATTATTATTCAGATTATTACATTTGTTTCTCTTTTTTCCCCTCCATAGCACCCCTCCACCCAGCTCCCACCCCTCCGCCTGCCCTTAGCTCCCTCCCATTGATCTCATCCATAGGTGTATGATTTTTGTACAGTCTCTCCCTGTACATCCCTCACCCCTTTCCCCCTGAGAATTATCAGTCCACTCCCTTTCTGTGCTCCTGATTCCAGTATATTCACCAGTTTATTCTGTTGATCAAATTTTTAATTCACTAAATTTTTAGATTCACTTGTTGATAGATATGTATTTGTTGTTCATAATTTTTTGGCTTTTACCTTTTTCTTCTTCCTCTTCTAAAAGAGTACCCTTCAGCATTTCATATAACACTGGTTTGGAGTTGATGAACTCCTTTAGCTTTTTCTTATCTGTGAAGCTCTTTATCTGCCCTTCAATTCTGAATGTTAGCCTTGCTG